>RJWH01000292.1:944936-973457 GCA_004363575.1 Solenodon paradoxus
ATTGTTAGCCTTGCATAGAGGCAATGGCATAGGTGAGTTTAGTTTTTTTAGTATCATTTTGCCTTGTTGCAATAGTCCCATTTTTCAGAGAAATTCCCAATCCTTCTCCCAGTAGGGAAATTGTTATTTTCATTATTATTTTAAATTAATTCCGCATATATGAATAAGCCAATACAGCAAATCATGATTCCACAAATCACGATTCCCAGGAAAGTTCGGTTAGAGGCACCACGTCTTGTTCCCTGAAGAAGTCTTCTTTGAAGCCCTTCTTCCCAGCTATTGACTTTGTCATTTAGCCAGGTTGGACATGGACGTGGCAGCTAACAATATCAACTTCAGAAACTTAGTAGGACACAATTAGCAGCAAGGTATTAAAACAAATGTTTTTAAAGAAAAGCTACTGGCAGGAATGAAGGTGCATAGACCAGCAGGAAAGAAGGAAGAAGAGAAAAAAACTTTATTTTTTTAGTTGTTCACATCTGCTGCTCACCCTGGCCCTGAGTCTTGAACCCTGGACCTTGGGATGTATAGAACTGCTCCAAGTGTACTAGACCGCTAGACCACCAGGGTGCACCCCAGAAATGTTTTTACATGTTCCATGTCTGTTTTTAACTTTGCTTCATAAAGCCAATGATAATTGAGGTTTCTTTCAAGTAAATGATTTCTAATGTTAAATTAGATTTCTAAGTATTTTTATAAAAAAATGAAAAAGACAAAAACCATTCTTTGCCACAAATTCATACAACAAAACAGAATTCAAATGAATTTATCCATGTACCTTTTCTCCAACTTTCAATGTTTTTCTTTCTGCCAATATAAACAGAAGACCCAACAAGCCAAAAATCAGAAAAAATGCATAGCATATTTAACTTTTTATTATGCATGCTTTCCCCCAAGCTACACTCTTTAGCATTATATTGCATATCTATACATCACTACAAGTCTACATTTGCCAAGAACATATAATTTCATTAAAATAACTTTCTTTTTCCGTTCTTAAAAGTTTCACTAGGCTAGAAAGGTTTTGTTATTTAAGAAAATGTATATATGAATTAAGTGCCATTTAAACTTTGAGGAAACTTATGTAAAGTTTTAGGGTTTTTCCTAAAATGCAATATAGATGTGCACATAATCACTGTTCCTATAGCAAAGAAATGAAATCTTGTTACATTGTAACAAATCCATATGCATTGTAGAATATTCCAAACTGGGGGGGGGGGAGACAATAATTTTAAAGAACCAGAGTCCAGGAAAATGTTGAAGTATATTCTTAAAGAGAAAAGCTAGACGATTTGAAAACATTTTTACTGTTTTAAAAGGCAAAAATGTTAAGCAGAGAAGTCTACCCCAATTGTTGAGACAAGTTAACGAAAACTGAGAACAGTACAATGACCTATAAAGACTAAGATGAAATTTCACTGAAGCTCTATATTGTGCATTAATTTGTAATCTTGGTGGGGGCCCTTTCTTTTATTGGGGGTTTTGCTGCATGAGAGCCCCACCACCACCAGGTACCTTGGGCATCCCTATACATGGTTCACAAGACCCCGAGGGATCCCCTTTAAATCACCAAAATAAGAGGGAGAAGTGATGGCCTAAACTAACCTCCAGCTGGGCTGCTTCTGGTGGGCAAGGCAAGGCTGGGGAATGGGCCACAGTGGCTTCTACACAGGAACAAGGGTTCTGGGCCTGGGGGTGGTCCTGACTAGAGGGAGCTCCACATGTCTCAAGCAGACTGAGCAGAGCTAGTAGTTACGGCTGAGTCTGTGGGTAAGCCTCTGGGGTGAGGGGAACAAACACACGTGCCAGGAGACCTGGGGCTTTCAGACCTGGAGCCCCAGCAAAAGCTGCCCCTCTGGGCTTGGCAACAGGAGGGGTGAGTGTCCATTTGATCCCATGGCCAGCAGGGTATCCCACAGCTCTGCCTGGAGCTGAGGGACCATGACACCAGAAGTGAGGGGCAGAAGGGCAAGGTTGCCTCCCGCTGAGGAAGGCTCTTGCAGCTGGTGTGGCCGGAAGATGTGGCTTGGCAGATGAAGGATTATAAATTACAAAGTCTGGATTTTTCCCCTTAGGTTTATAATAAACTATCAAACCTGCGTAATACATTTACTTTTAATAAGTTAACACAAGCTATTCAAGTACATATACATCAGTGTTTTATCATGACAATTATAGTTCTCAAACTAGTGACTTGCCTTTTAGTAAAAAGTGCATCTCATTTCTATTATGACACAAGAACTTTTCAGTGTTCATTTTAATCAACATATTACATTAAAAAAAATCCGGATTTTTAAAAAATGATCATTTTTTAGAACTGCAGCATGATGGGTTTAATACAATAGTTGAAACATAATATAGTAACTCATTGTTTAAACTAGGTGTAGGAAAGTGATTTCTTAAATATAAGCAAGATGAAACTTGTTATAAGCAGTAAAATACTAGAAAAAAGTGAATGAATAAATGACTTCAGTGGCCATTCAGTATTTTGTTTTTAGGAACCTTGAAGAAATTGTCTTCTTTGAGTTTCAAATGTTCTGGTAAATCTAGTTGTTTCTTAGCTTCCTCAATATCACCTTGAATTGCTGAAATAAGTGACTCTGTAGAGAGAATAAATCAGATAATGAAAAACTTGATGTAAAATACATTCCTAATCTGGCAATTTCTGAGAAAGTCACTGGTAAAAGTATACATTGTAAATACCAAGTAGAAGAAACAAATATTTACTCCCTATTTTTTTATTTGTAAAAGAAACTACAGCAGACTATGCCCTGGTTGAGTAGGGGTTAATTCCACTGCTTCTCACTGCCAAGTGCAGTCTACATACACCCCAAGGACCCACGTTCACATTACAGGGCCAGAGGGGAACCACCAAGAAATAACACATGAAGTGTTTATTCATCCTTTCTTTTCGTGCCTGCCCACACCTTTCCTTTAAAAAAACAAACAAAATTACAACAGAACTAAAGCTATCACACAACACTAACAGACACTTCACTTCTGTATTTTCTCATCTGTAGAACTGGTAAAATAATTCCTTTTAGGGATATTTTGAGGATAAAATGAGTTAATTTATATAAGGTACTAAAGTAATGCTAGCAGTTTAAGTACTCAAGAAACTTACCTAAAGAATCAAAATTTTTTTCTGGTCTGAGGTAGCCAACAATGGCCACACTGAGGATTTCTCCATAGAAGTCTTCTTTGAACGTATGTATGATATGAGTTTCCTATAGTCAACAAATATTCAAAGTTATTACGGGATTATAGAATTTTTGAAATTTTAAACATCTTTTATGTTTACTGCAGATAAACTGAAACAATCACCCTCAGTAGATTTTTAAAGGGGTTAAATCAAGTGTAGATTTTCCTGGATTCTTCCAATCCTTCTGTTCCTACCCTTCCATGTAAATATAATAACTAAGTAGATTAAGTTTACATGTAAACAATTTAGGAACAATCCACTTGCTAAGAGTTGTATTATGAAGTGTAAGACCTGAGAAAATCTAATCTATAAATGAGAAGCAGGGCAGTACTATACTAAAAGCACAGAGTTAAGAATGAAAATGCATAGGGGCTCCAAATGGCTAATCTCTCAAGCTTAGTTTTCTCAATTGTAATTGAGGGAGTTGAGTCAGAAGACTGAAGTAATAAAGTTGACTTTCATTCTTTCTTTCCAGTAAAAATATGCCTAATAAGGAAATTAAGATAAAAATTATTGAGTGAAGTGGTAAAGATATTCACTCTCCCTAAATTCTATGTTCTATTCAATGTTATCCTAGTCAGTCAAAATCCTAGCAGCTTCTTTTAATCCTAACAGTTTATGGCAGAAACTGATGTGTGATTTAAAAATTAATATGGAAATAGGAAAGTCAAATTATCCAAGAAAACACTAATGACAAAAGTGGAGGACTTATAGAATCAGATAAAGACCGATCAAGTTGTAGAAATTAAGACAATGTGGTAATGGTCTGAGGATAAACAAGCCAAACCTAGTATCTATGAGTGTATTTTGGACCTTCTCTCAGGTCACTTGATCTATGACCAGGGTGACACTGCACTGGTTTCAGGAGAGAATGGTATTTTTAAAAATCAATCCATATCCATATGGAAAAAATTTCAACCACTACCATACCTTATACAAAAAAGCAATCTGATGAAAAAAGTAAGACAATTAAATGAATGTCTTCATGATTCTAGAGCAAGCAATGAATGTCTCAAACAGAATATAAAAAAGTACTAACAAACCATAAAAGAAAATCTAAATGGGATGAATTGGATTAAAATTAAGAATCCCTGTCTGGTGCTCCCTGCTGAAGTAGTGGTTACGTCAATGGCCTCCAAAGGAGAACAGGCCACATACTGGGTTTCCAGTCCTGGGTCTGGGAGGGAAATAATCAACGTGAAAAACTAAATAAAAAGGGATGTTTCTTCCTCCTCTCTTCCTGCCTACCTGCTCGCCTTCTTTCCTTAAAAAAAAAAAAAAAAAAAAAAATCCGTTCTTCAAAAGACATCAGTACACTTATTTTTTTAAAAAGGCAATACAATGGAAGGTATTTACAATACATAAATCCAACAAAGGAGGTGAATCTAAAATATACAGCTTCCCCCCTTTATCTCTTTCTTCATTCTACAGAATAGTTCTTTTTCTTACATATTCTTAAACAAAAAATATTCACAAAAAAAAAAATCCTTAATACTAAAAAATAAGAACTATTGAGTAAAATCTTAAGTAGTTCTGGACTATTTCTACTGCTTATACTAGCATTTAGCTCTGTGGCTTTCCAACTGACATTTCTCTTCTACAAATTCTTCAAAGATGAAATTTAGATCATCTCTAACTGTTTTTGCCACACACTTGAGTTGACTGAAAGATTCAGTCTAGCAGATTAAGCACTTAAGCTGTGTAGTACTTTGAAAAAAGTAAAGAATGTATCTTCAACGTAGTTTGAAAGAGAAAACAAGCACAAACTGGTATCTTATCAGAAAGCATCATCATGTAATAAGCAGGGTGACCAAGTAATTAAACTTGTTAATGAGCTATATTAACTGTGGCAAGCTCAAGTTTATAAAACATACTCTTAAACATACTTCACTTTTATCTTCAGAGAAGGTAAATATATGGGCTATTAAAAATTGTAATTTTGGTTTATAACTCCACCTTTTATATTCTACATGATTTAAAAGATACATTTATAAAATTAATCTGTTATTAGGCACACAATGTATAAAGACATTTTATGAGTTTCTGTACCCTATTAAAGTAATTAGTATAAATGTAATCAAAGAAAATAGGGGTGTGTCTTGGTGGATCAGGTAGAGGGAGGCAGGTACAAATATAAAAAACTAAATAGAACATGCTTCCTTTCTTCCTTCCTCCTCTTTAAGTGGATTAAACTCTCCAATCAAAAGGCAAAGATTGCATAGAGAAGAGGGCTAAAACCAAATCTCTTCAAAAACCAAACCCTTGTTTACTGTGTTTTTCTGATAACCTCTCATAATCTGCCTCCTCCACCTACCCCTCGGGACATTTACAGTAGTGGCTCAGTATTAGTACATAGAAAGTATACAGGGCTTTAAACTTGTTTTTCCTCTGTTAATCTGCCCTTTATTATGGGAAGTATCAAAGAGCTTTAAAGGGTAGAGAGAAAATCATTTTTCCTCTCTACATACTCAAATAGTAACTAAAAACATCAAGTCTGAATAAATCCCTCACTCTTAAATCCTTTAAGTATGCCAACCTGACAAAAACTCCAGTATTTGGAGTATGTGGTGAGTACCACTGATGAGTTCTTGAGCATCTAATAGTACATATAAATCTAAAGCAGTGTCACAGTTTTTATTTACAAAGTAAAACAAATCTTACCATGGACTTCTTCTTATTATTGTAGTATGGATTCCATCCTATGCTCACCACCATCTTATGGACATCTCCGCTTCCAACACTGGCCCAACCATAATAAATGCCAGTGGATACATCGGCTGGAAGATTATCTACTACTTGTTCAGGAAAGTTAGCTAAACAGAAATAAATATTCTTGAGTATTGACTTTCATTAAATATAAAAACCACAAGCAAGGTTAGTCTAATATCACACTAACAAGATTTCCTAGGTTTGCCCATGATTTTAAATGCCATCAATCTGTATTCTGGTTCAGAATTCTTTCTCCTCTTCATTGTGAATAGGTTAGGAACAAGATAGTAGATTACAGTTAAGTGCATACAGTCCTCTCCAAAAGCATAAACTCAAGGTAGGAGAAAACTCGTGCTGAATTTTTCAGACTTGGGGTTTCTTATGGAAGTTTCGAATTTCTAGAAAAAAAGGTTATTTTCGAAATACACGTATCTAGACTTCCCGTTCAAAGATTGCAAAGTAAGTCTAAGTCTAGGGATAGCCCTGATACGTACTTTTAAAGATGAATTAAGCATGCTCTCAGATCCTGACTGCTGAAACAAATGCAGACAGGCCAACACTGAAAACGAAAACATAACGGGTTCTCACTCAACTGCCTGTATCACTTGGACACTACATAACAACGTACTTTAGAAAACCTTACAGTTGGCTTGAGAATTCAAGCCAATCTGGCCCACGTTACGTTTGCTAAAAAGGCAAGACGCGTGCTAGGCTAGGCAGCTCTATGTGGGCTGGACAGGGAACCGACAAGGCGACCTCAGTTCCGACTTCCCACACGCACCGCTCAAGGAGCCAAGGTCAGGGAGAGCTCCGTCAGTCCGATCAAAGGTCCCCCGGCTCAGGGAAGCGGGACGGAGTGGAGGCGAGACGTCACCTCCGCCCGCAGCCCCACCACCACACCTCGGTCCCCCGGCGGACGCCCCCCTCACGCGTGACCGCCCGGGGTCCACGCCCTCCTGGCTCACCTGTGGGGATGCCCAGCTGCTTAGAGCCGCGGCCGAAGCCCCGCACAACTTGACCGCGGCAAAAGTACGGCAGGTGCCTCATGACGCAATCCACTCGGAGTGCGGGCTGCGGCCCAGTGCACGCGTCAGGCGGAGCCGCCGTCTAGACGATGCTCGGACCCCCAGACCACCTAGGGAATTCAGACGAGAACTCTGCCGACTCGGCGAGCTGGTGGCACAACGGGTCGGCCGATACCGTCGACAAGCCGCGGGGAGTCACTCACCTGCGCTGGCCCAAGAGAAGGTGCAGAGTGACTCAAACAGCAGCTCTCGGGGGAGAGGCGCCGGCAGCGCGGAAGTTAAATGCGGGGTGGGCGGGGAGCTCTTGGGGCCCGCCCACGAGGGAGGGGGCCAGCCCGCCCAGCGCCGCGAGTCTGCGCACTCGCTCCCGGAGCCTCCGGGGCGCTCGGCTTCCGTAGCCCCGCCCGGCGTGGTCCCGCCCCGAGCCGCGGTCCCGCGCCCCCGGTCTGGCCGCTGCGAGTGGGCGGGGCCAGCGTTCTCTCGGCGCCAGCGCTCTCGAGTGCGGCGGGAACCGCAGGCTGCGGGTGATGGGAGCGGTGTTCTCAGATAGTCCTCGTTGCGTGTTTTGCCTTCGCGTTTCTGTTACGATCCTGAAGCCCAGGACGCGTTCTGTGGTTCCTCGGCAACCACACGGTTGCTCTTCACTCGTCCGTCTTTAGCTCTTCACGGGTTTATGAAAGCTTCAAAGCTCCAGCTCAGAAATGACCTTTTTGTTGTGGAGACGTAGGAGCCGGAGACTATGGAAGTGAAGTAGGGAACTGAAGTGGTAGAAAAAACAAAGGGTTTTCGTGACTTCTGGTAAATCTCCCTCAAGCCCACGTGGGAACTCGGTCACAGAACAACTCAGCGGAAAAACAAAACACCTGGATCAGCAGAGATGCGGTCAGCAGTGCCTGCTTCAGTGACCGCGGAACAATGCCCGTGACGAGCTTTTAATCGCTTCACAGCACAGGACAACTTCTGTCATAAAAAGGAGAGGCCCCCTTCCTGCCGATCGGGACTCTCAGCACCAGACACTGTCCTCCGTGTTGTGGCCCTCACACACATGCCCGAGAAAAGCCTGTCTGAGCTCATTTCTCCGTCCTGAGTAAACTATTTTGCTCAGAGCTCCAGAGCACACAGTTGGGGGCCAGTGGGAGGTGGATTGTGTCTGCGATCTGTAACAGGAATAATGTTTATTTGTGGACATTGGTTAGTGAATTTTTTTTTGCAGTATAATTGACATGCATTATATTAGTTTCCGTTGTATAACACGATTCAACATTGGTATGCATTGTAAAATCATGGGTACAATAAATATTTACCATCTTTTTCTTTTAGCAGCTTTCAAATATGCTATATACCTCATTGGTTGTAGTCACCAGGCTGAACATTCCATCTCCTTGGCAATATTATTTTGTAGCTGGAAGTTTGTAGCTCTTCATTACTATCACACATTTTGTTTGTTCTCTTAACTTTCCACTCCTCTGATAACTAACAGTTGTGTTTTTTTTGGTCTCATTTAGTTGGTTTATTGTATTTTTTTTCCACATGAAACAGTTCCTGATCATTTAGAGAAGCCACCCTCTTCTCTGCCAGACCTCTGGACTGTGATCTTAATTTACATCAGATTTAAGCTCCAGGTGAGCAAATCCTGATCTACGAAACTGCAACAATTACAAGGGGAAGGTTATAATGATGCAGTTTTCTTTGAGGAGGGATGTGGCCCGCTGCCCACACTCCTTCTGTAAAGTGTCCCTTTCAGACCTAAATAAACCAGAGGAATCCTACTGCAGTGCAAATTGATGGACCTTATGACTCTTGGTAAGCATCACCTCTAGAAGGAGGTAAAGGGTTACTCAGATATGCTTGAGTCAGTCACACATAGTGCACCCTCCTGTTCTTGAGAAAAAAATCTTAGTTGTTCTAGCTTACCTTCCTCTGTAAATTTGTATGAACACTCTTTGCAGACTTTGCAGTTACTTTCCTCCTACCTTACTTGTGGAAGCATTATAATGCTTACCCAATTGTGGGAACAATAAGGAAAAAACTTAATTTATATAAATCAATACCTGGGCAGAGAAATAAACCCTGGTACCTAGAACGCCATGTACCCACCAGCAAGGAAAACCTTGGCTGGAGGGGTTTCTGACGCACTGTCGAATCTTAAGAAATTAAAAGTTAGCTAAGACATTGTGTAACTGTACATATAGCCTTTTGTGTGACTTCAGCGATGTGAACAATGGTTGTAAATGTGGATGATTTATATGTTGCGCTTTTTCAAAGAACAACTTCCTTGTGTAACGACAATAAACACACAAGCAGTCAGATGCTCAGTGTGACAGTCCTTAGAGGGCTGCTCACCCCTTGACCCCACGTTTGCTCTTAGTATCTTGGTTTTTCTCAATATTTTGTGGCCTCCTTCCTTCACCCTATTCTCCCGGACAGAAATCCCGGCACCCAATGTTAAGCTTATGTTCTCGCTATATTGGTACCAAAGGGATCTTTGTTGGCAAGACTTTTATTTCCCCAACACTAGTATAGCACCTGGTTTACAGCAAATGCTCCATAGTATTTGCAAAAAGAACCAGTTAAGGAGCCCAATATATGCCAAACAGAGCAAGGTGCTGGGGAAACGTTGGCGAATTAAGGTGTTGACTCTCGAACTCAGTCTTTCTTAGGCTAGGCCAACTAATAAACCTGTTTACAGTGCTGTATGTAAATATACCTATTGCAAGTTCTGAGAAATTGCTGGGAGAGAGTAGGCCTTATATAAAAGACGTTTTTTATAGCTAGATAGGCATATGCCCTAGAGCACAAGCCCTAGAGTTAGATAAACCAGGTTGAATATAGGATTTGCCTAATATGATTACTGAGTGATCTTGTGCAAAATATAAACTATCAGACTATCAGAGTCCTTAACAACTAAATGGGATTAGTAACCCTATCAGGATAATGTATGTGCAGCACTTACCAAGAGCCTGGCAAGACATACATAGGTCCTCATCCTCCAAGTCCCATATTCCAAGGAGTTGTGAAAATGAATAAATGAAGTGAGTCATGGGAAATAAGTGAAGGATAATTTTAAGAATTAAATGAAATTGGTACATCCTGGTGGAGTAGTGGTCAAGTCAGCTGCCTCCAGCAGAACATGGTCCACATACATCCAAGGATCCTAGGTTCATGTCTCAGATAGGGGAAGGCAAGGGGATAACCAAGGTAAGTTAACTAAATAAAAATAAATAAAATGCTTCTTCCTGCCTGCCTGCCTACTTGCCATCATTGTTGCCTGAATCTTTCCTTTAAAAAAGAAAAGAAAGAAATCATGCTAAGTACTTTACACACCATCTCCTTTTATACTCACACCAGCTTTGGAGGAAAACAACCCCAATTTATAAAGAACTAAAGGGAGACTTGGAGACTGTTTAAGATGAGAAGTTAGGCAACAATTTTTTTTTTTATGTTACTGACAATGTTAATGGTGAGCATGATTATTATATAATCAACATAGACTTATGGAAGGCAGAAGCCTGATTCTTTTCCACTGCTGCTCAATAGCTTTCAATGGCTCTCCTCACTGGAGAATAAAACGGAGACTGGTCAGGTAGAGGCCCTCTTTGGAGTCCCTACCTTTTTTTAAACCTAAAACTGCTCTTTAAAAAATCGATTTTTTAAAGGAAACTAAAAATATTGAACTTTAAGTCTGACAACAGGGTGCACACCTGATAAGTCTCTCCCAATCCATATTTCTCCCATGCCCCAACTGAATCCAAGGTACTGGCTGGGTTGTAGCAGTCTCCTTACAATATGCCCTGGTCTTCAGTTTGACCCGATCAACTTTCTTAGGCTGCAGTCAACTTTTTCCAGACTGCAATGATCTTTCTTAAATGCCAGTTTAATCAAGTCATACCAAAAGCTCTTTATGCTTCCCATCCTCCAGGGTAAGTCTAAGCCATTATTCACAGGACCCTCCCTATCATATTCCGTACTGTACTCCTGTCTCCATACTATCCAGGAGCTCCCCTGAACTTTTGCAGTTACTCTAACTCACTCCTGGGCCTTTGCAGAAACAGGCCAGTAGCATAAGCCAGTGGACCAGATTGTTGGGGGCCCTGTGAGTGAGTTATGCCAGAGGACACTTTTCAGGAGAGGTGGGACCTGGGTTGGATCCTCAGGAGGGGTGTGAATATGCTAAATAGAGATACGGGAGGAAAAGATGTCAATTTAATTTGGAGAGAGTTCCCTTAGTGCAGTTCCACAGCAGGAATGTGCAATATACAAACCAGAGCAGGACTGTGCTAAATTCTACTGCCTGTGCTTAGTAGTAGGTGTGGGAAAAAATGGATTCCAAAAGTATTACCAGGCTTGTGGGGGGAAAAGTACATGGAAACTTAGCGACACACTAACAGTTTCTGAACGAAGACAAAGATAAGGGTTACCTAACACAAGGGGCTTGCTGTTTAACTTAGACTCAGTGTTGCCACAAAAATTGTTAAATTCGTGGCATGGCCTGGTGGAGTAGCAGTAATGTCTGCCATCTACGGCCCAGCGTAGACCACATGCAGCCCAAGGACCTGGTTCATATCCAGGGCCCAGGGTTCGGGGGTGGGGGGGGTGGTATGACAGTGTGGGGGTGAAGGGAACAACCAAGATGAACAACTAAGATAAAAATAAATGAAATGCTTCTTCTCTCTCTGCCTGCTTGCCTACTCAACTCCATTTCTGCCTGCACATTTCCTTAAAAAAAGAAAAAAATTATAAATCCAGTCAATGTTTAAGATACTCCTCATAATATAGAATTCCCCTGCTATTATGTAGGGGGAAATGTAGGGCCCCAAAGCAGCAGTCTCTAGATTTCCTTTTTAGACCAAGATCTTCCAGACCAATAAGGCTCATGGGGGACCTTGGAAAGCTGAGACACACCTGATTCAGGACTTCTGAGCACTAGAGGCAAAAGCTTATCTTGTTAACCCTTTGATAAGATTCATGTAATCCTTTCATCAACCTAATGTTTTCCCCCAAGCAATCAGGAGCTGGGACCACCAGAATGCCAGAGGCTACTTCACAGGCACTGGAAAGGGCAGGACCCAGAAGCTCCCTCCCAAGAGTAGAAATCTAACCAGCCCCCAGCCCCCAGCCCACAGTGCAGCCTGCCTGCCCAAGGGGCTGCTTTTGCTGTCTTTCTCCTCCAGTTTCTCTAATAAACGTATAAAACTGCACTTCCACGCTCAAGAATTCTTTCTTGAACCAATTGCCACTGAACCCCAGAAACATTAAACATACGTTTATTTCAGTAAATGAAATTTTGATAAAATAACCCTCAGGAACCTGTTTTTTCCTGTAAAGTCTCTATGTAACCTTCCTCCCAACACACACACACAAACACACACACACACACACACACACTTCTGATGTTACACTTATTTGTCTGAATAGCCACGTTTCAGTCCTTAAATCTGGCCATTAATAAACTCTTTGATTTATTCTCATTTTGCCTTAGTTTCCTTCACAGGTTGACATAGGGAAAAGGGGGACCAGGTTTTATTCTTCCTTTAGTCATTTCAATTTGCCTCTTTGTGCCCAGTTTCCTGACTTGGGAATCATAACAACAGCCACCTCCTAAACCATTGGAAAGATTTGAGTTAATGCGTATAAAGCAAATAAATCAGCATGTTACACAGCTATTCTGTATTATAAATTAGTTATAAGTGATGGTGTCTGTTGATCTATGGTAGAGAATGTATTTTAACCATACTGAAATACAAATGAACTGTTTGGGGCGGGGTGGGGGTGGAGGGCAAAGTCTTCTGAATTCTACCCTGAAGCAAGTGAACTATTTCATGCCTGCCTCTGCAAGATATTCAGAGGTAGAAGTTCTCTCCTGTTAACTAGAGCTAGAAGCAGATAACAAAAGAATGCCTCTGCAAGATATCCGAGGCAGAAGTTCTCTTATGCTTCTAATTGTCCAGTCTTTAAATATTCAAATATTCCCCATAGTAGCTAATGTTTGCAGTCTTTCCTTGCTTTGCAATTCTTATTATCTCATTGTAACCCACCCCTAGAAAACAAATTAAGGAGCCAAGGTCGAGGTCATTGCCTCTCAGAGAGAGGTGTCCCACCTGCCCCCCCAACTCCCCGCTTTCCTAGATGTCTGTTGTCTGTCTTTCTTTAGGCTCCTGTAGCCCCCTCTCTGGGACCCTTTCGATCAGTCGTGTGGGCCATGGCACTACCCTTGAAGACAAACATACAAAATCTCACAAAATCCCAGTATTACACAGAAACAAAAGTGATATTTTATTGCAACAAATGCATTTTGTAGCCCAAACAGAATATTTTCTTTGTATGCTATAATCTAATCAATGAGAACAATCATAAATTGATAATGATTAATACAAATTTGGTTTAGTCATGTACGCACCTGACTGTTTTTGTTTGTTGGTTTTTTAAAAGAAAGTTATAAGCGGGAATGAAGGTAAGAAGAGACAGACAGGGAGAGAGAAGGAAAAAGCACTTTATTAGTTGTTCATCTTGGTTGTTCCCACCAGTCCCAGGACAAGAAGCTGTGACTGAGACGTATGTGAGCTGCGCCCAGCTCCTCCTACTCCACCAGGGTGGCTTTTTTGTTGTTGCTGTTTTTTTTGGGGTGGGAGGTGGGTTTGTTTATGTTTAATCATGTGAGGGTGGAATGATAAGTTCCCCCATTTCTCTGAGATTCTTTACCTCCTGGATGAATGAGTGTTACAGTTTCTCGGGAGAAACCAAGCGAGCACTCTCTGGAAGTATTTTAGGCCGATTTATTACACGCCTGGTCTCAGCTGGAATTTCTTCCTCAAAGAACTGAGCCCTGTTTCTGGTTAGAACATGCTGATATAAGCAGAGCAAACGCTGGAAGAGAGGGATGTAAATTAGGGGAAGGGGTTTCAAGTGTGGGAAGTTCTTTGTCTGCTGGCTACATTCCAGTAGGCTCAGGTTACAGAAGGTGTCATGGTTTTGCTACATGGTTGCTGGACGTGGTAGACAGGCCTTTTCCCACATGAGCACACAAACATTAGGCACAATTGGTAAGAGAAACGCTTAAATTTAATGGTATACGTGTGGAGAATTTACATGGTGGTAAATTCTAAGGAAGCTGAGGCAGATCCTCATTTATATTCTGAACTGAGGCATGGAAAGGGGACCTGGGGTGTGGGGAGAAAAAATGGGTTCACCAAGTGGTAAGGAGTAATGACTCATCCTTACTCTGAAAATTAAGATAAATAACCTCCCTTTCTATATTCTTCTAGAGAATAGGGACAAAAGACCATTCTGGATAAAGAGAAGGGTGGAGACCCAGGGAGTGGCAGAAGACTTCGTTGATTACAGGAAGGACTAAAGGTTTAGAAGAACTGATGCTTCTCCTTTGCCCCCGGGGGGGCTTAGGGGGAGGGGCTGTCCTCCACTGTCCTGGGTTCTTCAGGTCAGAGCGCAGCATATGCAGAGACCAGTTCTGAGAGACATGGGGTGTTCTGTTTTATTCCCCTCAATTGTAATGCCAGTGACTGACTAAGCCTTTGATGGTAGAGGCATTCATGTCAAAGATACTCATCTGGAATAAACACATTGTCAGTCACATACTTGATAAAAAATCAGGCCACCTCACCCCTGAAGTTTCCTTTATTCTAACAATTAACTAGTTGACTCAGATAATTAACCATTAGGTGGCTTATTTTTTCATTCCCATCTTTAATTCCCACGCTTATGTTTTAAATTTGCCAATAAAGTATGAAACCTCAAAATCCTCTCAAAATCTTGTCTTCCGCTCCCTTGACCCCCAATAAAAATAAAGCCCAAAACCTGTACTGCACCTTTTTTCCTTCCTTTCCCTGACCTCACTGTGTGGCCCTGGTCATGCTATATACCCTCTATGATCTGTGAGTAGAAAACCCTGATTATCTGAGTTTTCTGATCGTTATTGTTGCCGCCGGGTGTCTTGCAATCATAGCAAGACCCACCAAGGCCAAGTCCAGCTATAAATTAGTTCCAAAAAGGGGAAATGTTTTTGGGGCTACCCAGTGGGTGTAGATGAGTATTTCCAGACATTTCTAGCAAATAGTACACTAGAGACAGACTGAGACCTGCACAGAATGGGTTCATATACCTGTATACACTTGATAGTACACTAAATTCAGGAAATATACATTTTAATATACTATGTGAACTGAATTCATAAAATAGATATTTACAATAAAATATGGACCAAATATTTTGAATCACACAATTTGAAAATTACTGATTTGGTGCAACACTAGCCTTGTACAGCAAAGGAGACTGAGACCTAGAGTCTAAGACTTGCTAAACCTGGAAGAACATGAAGAATCTATGAACACATGGGAGCCCAACAGCCTTGAATTCTGTCTTTGATAGTAGACCTGAGATAGTCCTTTCTGGGAGAGTTAACTGATCTTAGGTTCTCCTACATTTAACTATGCCAGAATAATCCACAGTGAAATTTGTTGTTAATTTCTAAATACACACACCCCACACTTGAAAGTGAAGACTTGTCAATGTCACTAACAAATAACTTTCATGCCTGTGTGGGATTTAAACAAAATTTTATAACCTTCTGCCCAACTAGAGCATGAATTATACTTCTAGAAGACAAGATCCTAATGGCAAGATAGGCTTGGAGGACAACAGCTGATCTCAAGAATTGGATTGTTTATACAAATTCATTTGTTCTTTCTTTGTGTCACTTTAGTAGGATACACTGCAACTCAAGATTAGGATGACTATTCATGCTTTTTAATATACTCTACTAATATTTTAGTATCCACTGTTCTTTATATTTTTAGTCATATTTTGACTATACAATTCTTGTTTGTATAATAATAAAGAAACGAGCGAAATAACAATGCTAAAATCTCAGCAAGAAAAAACCCAATATAGGACAGTCATTCTATTCCTCAACCATCCACAAGGTGGCACACCACACTTTCTTTGTTCACTCACTATTTTTGACGTTAGAAATGCCCACCACAAAGGCTGTAGGAATATTATCCCCAACGCCTGCCACCCCAGGCTTCCTCTCTGGGGGAAGGGTTGTCAGAGAATTACTTGCTTCAACTGGCCATTTACGCTTAATAGCAAAAGACTGGTTAATGATGATAATGCTTCGTAAAAACTCCAGGAGGAAAGGTTTCCTGGATCATTTGTATGTTTGTATGGCAGTTTTAAGTTATTCATTTTTTAAAAATTTTAAGTAATTTTTAATGGAAATAACTTGACCAAAAAATATCTCACAGAATTTTGAGACCCACTAAAACAAAATTTCATCATAAAAGAAAAAAACTTTTTTAAGTTAAGAAATGTCCATTTCAGGCAGGACAGGATAATTGTTAGTGGGAAAGCCTGCTTTGCTTACTTTTCATGCACTTGGATTTGGCACTCAGCAGGTCATGATCACTGAGCTTACCTCTTTCCTCAGCCACAAAGTATTTAATAATATATTGCTCTAATTGGAAATTTATGAATTTTTGAAATTCCTTTGAATATATATGTCATTAAGTAGGCTAGGATGAAGAAGAGAAGTCAAAATTATACAATGGAAGAGTTCAGACTTCTTTCCAATTAAAAATGTTTTTGATTTTATTTGTATGTATATATATTTGGTAGAATGATGATAAAAAAGAAAAAAGATAAGGTAAACATTTCTGAGATGAGAGGTAAGAAAAACTTTCTAGGGCACTGGAATATTTTCACAATAATTAGTAACTACCTCTCTGATTCTGGAGATTAACTGTCACTGCTTTTTATAGAATTTCCCCCTTTAAGGTAAAACTTACTCATAAACATGCCCATTCATTCGTTTCAGTGAAAACCTTCTATGCTGTGTTCTCATTTTATAATTTTCCATTTCATGGCTGTGGCAAAAATGTTGATGTGACCAAAAGTAATTATTTCAATTTGTCTCCAAAATCATTGGTGTGTTCTTTCTCCTTTTTTCTCAGTTAAGACATGACATTTTAGGGTCTGCTACTTTTTTTCCCCAATATGCAAAATAATACAGCTGCACAGCTTAGTTATTTTCAGCATAGGCTATAGCTATTTTAAAGCAGGAAAGCGATATTGTACATAGGGGCACACCCTGGTGGAGCAGCAATCACCTCTAAAGGATGCAGGACACATACCCCTGTGTTCCAGTCCTGGGTCTGCGGGGAGAGCAACCAGTGTGAACAAATAAAATGGAAATAAAAAGGCTTCTTCTTCCTCTCTCTTTCTGTCTGTCTGCTTGACTTCATTCCTGCTTTCACCTTTCCTTTAAAAAAAAAAAAAAAAATGCTCCCTGATTCTTTGTCACTCCTCTCTAGAGAGGTGGAACCCATTTCTAGTTCCCATAAAAGTGGCCTGGCCTTACAATTTTGACCAATAGAAGTGTCCCATCTTTTATTTCTGTTATTACTAATTTGTGTCTTGCTCTTTTTTTCTTAGCTTGGGTAAACCCTTATTGAGTATATTGATCCTTTCACCAGGTTTTGATTTTGATTGTTTTCTTGACTTTCTGCTTTTAATTTCACAGATTTCTGCTCTAATTTTTATTATTTATTTTATTATTTCCTTCCTTCTGTTTACTTTGAATATAATTTACTTTTATTTTTCTAGTTTTTATGGTAAAGTTCAGATTATAGATTTAAATTCTTTTTTATACATTCAGTACTCTAAATATCACTATAGCCAATTTTACCACATCTCACAAATTTTGATAATTTGTATTTTTTTATTTTTATTTCGATTCAAAACATTTTAAAATTCCTCTTGAATTTCCCTTTGATGCATGTGTTATTTCAAAATATATGGTTTAATCTCCAAATATTTTTTAATTTTCCAGCTTTTTTTTTTTTAGTTCTAGTCTAATTTCCTTCTTGTCCGAGAGCAGACATTGTATGATATCTCTTCTTTTATACTTGCTAAGATGTGCTTTTTTTAGCCAGAATGTGATTTTTGTTGATCCATATTCCAAGGGAGATTGACAAAAATGTGTGCTCTGTTGTTGTTAGATAAAGCGCTTTGTAGATGTCAATTCTATCCAGTAGATTGACAGTGCTGCTGAGTTTAGCTATGTCCTTACTGACATCTGCTGGCTGGAGCTGTCCAACTGTAATAGACGGGTGTGGAAGTTTCCATTTATATTAGTGGATTCATCTATTTCCCCTTGCAGTTCTATCAGTTTTTGCTTCATATATCTTGATGCTTTGTTGTTAGGTGTATATGTAGGATGTTATGTTTTCTTGGATAATTGACCCATTTTTCCTTATGTAATTCACCTCTGTATTCCTGATAATTTTCCTTGCTTTGAAGTCTACTTTTTCTGAAATGAATATAGATATTCCTTCTCTCTTTGAATCAGTAGTATATGTTTCTGTGTCCTTTTACTTTCCATTTAAAGTGGGTTTCTTACATACAACATGTAGTTTAAATTATTTGATCACTCTGACAATCGTATTTAGTGGGTGTATTTGACTATTGGCATTTAAAGTGATTACAGATGTAACTGGATTAATGTTTACCTTATTTATTAGTTTTTCATTCACTCTTTTGTTATTTCTATTTTTTTTGTTTTCCATTTTGCCTGCCATTTGTTGTTTTAATTTAACAATTTCTATGATTCAAATTTCTCTCCTTCTTTAGCAAATCTATTATACTTGAAAAGTTTTTAGTGATTTCCCTAGACTTTATAATATATATTTACAACTAATTCAATTCCAAAGGATCACTTCACAGGTAGTATAAGTACTTTATAATAACAAAATATTCTTAATTCACCTTCCTATCCTGTGTAACACTGCCATATTCATTTCACTTATATTTAAGCATTATCTACACACACATAATCAAATACATTTTGCCATTATTTTAACAACCTAGTATGTGTTCAGTCAACAATAAGAAATATCAATGTTTTAATTTGCCTCTAGTTATTACCTCTCTAATGTTCTAATGTTTCTTTATGTATATGCAACATTCTAACCTGTATCATTTTACTTCTTTTAACAAAAACTTCTTTCATTTATTTATTTATTTTTAAAGAAGAGATGCCAGCAGAAATGAAGGCAAGCAGAGGCAGGCCAAGGGAGACAGGAGAAAGAAGTTTTTTTTCATTTTTACTTATTTTATTTAGTTGTTCACCTTGGCTGTTCCTGCCAGCCTCTGGTGGCGAACCTGAGTCCCTGGAATGTATGCGGTCTACCCCAGTGGACTTGATTGGTAGGAATTGCAGTAGTGCAGGTGCAGCGGAGGAAGGGAAGAAGGGCAGTGGGTCAGGAAATAGCACCAATACAAAGTCCTCCAATCAGTACATCATAAAATGGTGTAGAAGAAACTGTTAACGGACCAATCGAAAACCTTGTTCCACCCCAGACTGTCCCTGGGCAGGAATAAGGGCAGGGAACAGGCTGCCTAACTCTTTAAAACTCTGGTTCGTATAACTCCCGTTAAGGCTTTTCCTCCCCCTTTGAATGCCACATTCTGTTTGCCCCCCTTTCCGCTGTCACTTCGCCTTGCCATTTTGCCAGTAAACCTCTCTTGCTTTCTACTGGTTGTGCTACTTTCTTTGTTCCCAGAGCAAGTGGGCCCGACAAAATCTTTTCTGTGACCCACAAAACCCTGAAGCCAGACCCCAAGGCCCTCACAGTAACAGACTTTTCCATTAAGCCACCAGGGTGCACGCAGGTAAATTGACAACAAATTTCCTCAATGTTCATTTGGTTGAGAAACTATTTCTCCTACCCTTTGAAGGATAATATCATCAGGCTATAGAATTTGGAGCTGCTGAGCTGATTTTTTTTTTTTTTCTTTTCTCAGTACTTTAAATATTTTACTTGACTCTCTTCTAACTTACAGTTTCTGAGAAGTTGAATGTAATTCATATTTTTGCTCCTCTATAGATACGAACACAGAAGGACAGAAGGAAAATTGTTTTCCCTCCTCCACACATTCTTAAAGTTTACATAACTGCTCTGAATTTTTGAAATTGTTGGTGTAGGGGGGCGTAATTTTCCCTTTAGGTGTGCCTTGATGGTAGAGCAGTGTTTGGTCTTCTGCCTCAGGCCCAGCTTGTGAACATACATTCGAGGACCCAGGTTCACATCCCAGAGCCAGGATAAACAACTAAAATGAACAACTAAATTCAATGAAGAAAAACAATTCTTACTGCTCTCTCTTCCTGCCTGCCTGCCTGCTGACTCATCTTCATTCCTTCCTGCACTTTTCCATTGAAAAAAAAAATTCTCTCTACTAGGTTCTTGGCTGAGACCTATTGTAATACAATACATGTAAACAGGAATTAAAAAAAATACAGAAGTTTAATAACATGTATACCTCATGCATACATGGAGATACATGCAAAAACTGAGCTCCCAATTTGGCCCAAGTCACTACCTTAAATACCATCTTCAGCTAAAGACAACAGAGGCTGTTAGGTGTGTTTTGTGGTCAGGGAGTAGAGGAGGCCAGTCTGGGAGGTTATCAGGAAAAAGCACAGTAAACAAGGTGTTATAAGAGTGTTATGAAACTTGGTTGCAGGCTTCCCCTTTGATAAGAGTTTCTAGAGATGTAATCAACTTCTCTTCCAGATACAGTGAAGGACATACATATACAAATGGAGATTTCTCTTAAAAATATCCATGTCTCTTATAAAAGGGTAATGTCTACTTGCTTTTCAGAGTTTCTTCTATATCTGTAGCCTCTCAAAAATAGTCAGCTCCAACTCCTAATATACCAAAGAATGTTTTGGGGGTGGTATTTTCTATTCCCCATCAAAGTTTGATTTAAAATATGAAAAAAAAAAAAAGTGAACACATTTCATTTATAGTCTTTGTCCTTTGTTTAGAAGACTAAGCAGTTTTTAATGAAAGGGGAATATGGTTTGGTTTTGAAAACAAATAATAGACAATAAACTCTGATAGTTACTGAGAAAGGTAAACAGATAGAAAGGAAACAATACCTGTGCTTTATAAAAGTATTTCTCTGTACTGTCCTCAAAATAAAACCACTGAGATTTCCAATTTTGATTGCCATTGTGATTTCTTGCGCTTTACCCTTCAGTCAATATTATTCAGTGTTTTGATTTCCATTGTCAAGTTTGTCTGCATCCTGGTAACAGGGATTGAAGCAGTAGCTAAGAGCTCATATTTAACCAAAACAAGTTTTGCAAAGGCAAACCTTCCTATGCCCTCTGGGTTGTTCCAGGTTATCAAGGGAACCTTGGAAAGATTGATGAGGACAAAACAAAACAAAACAAAACAAAACAGGAAGAGGTTTAATAGCATATATAGACTTCCCGCCCACATGGGAGAACCCCATTTAGGCTGTGCTAACCCATACTAGGAAGGAAGCATTAGTTTCTATCATATGATGAAGAAAAACAGAACACCCCAAGTTTCTCAGAATTGGTCTCCTGAAAATGTCCTACTCTAAAGAGCCAAGGACTGTGGAGGATAGTTCCAGAGGCAAGAAGAAGCTATAATTCTTTTAAAGCAGTTAGCCCTCCCCTTAATCAAAGAAGCTATCTACTACCATCTGGGCCTCTGCCCTTCTCCTAAGCCAGAAATGGTCTTTTATCCCTATTCTCTGGAAGAATGAAGAAAGCTATTTATCTTTACTTTCAGAGTAAGGATGAGTCATTTCTCCTTGTCATGTGATAAACCCTTCCTCTCGCCCCTGAAATCCTAGATCCCCTTTCCAGGCCTCAGCTCAGGATAATAAATGTGGGTGTGCCCCAGCTACCTCAGAATTTACCCAGGTAAATTCTCCATATGTATGTTATTAAATGTGGGATTTTCAGCATGCCCTAGTGGAGCAGTGGTTAGGTTGATCACCTCCAAAGGACGCCGGCCACATATCCCTGGGTTTGAGTCCTGGGTGGAGTAGAAGGAGAGTTGGGGGTGTGGGAACAACCAGTGTGGACAACTAAATGGAAATAAAATAAAATGCCTCTTCCTCCTCTCTCTTTCTGCCTGCCTGCCTATTGCCTTCATTCCTGGCTGTACCTTTCCCTAAAAAGAGCTTTTCTCTTCCTAATCGTGCCTAACGTGAATTTGTTCATTAATCTAGCCTGTGAAGAACGTCAGAGAGTTGGGGGAAATTTTCCTTTGACCTCCACACTGAAAGGCCTTCATACAGAGTCTAATGCTGTATAAGGTAATGTGAAGGTCAGCCATATGAGGTAGGAAGAGCACCATCAACAAAGATAGGCTCTTTATGTAGATTAAGGTTTGCCTTCTCCACCAATAAATTAAAGAAAATAGATCTTCCATGAGGAAGACTCTTACAAAGAGATTTTAGGTAAACGTCTTTCAAAATGGTAACCTCCTTCCAATCACCAGAGTCCCTTCTGTGAAAATACATTTTTTTTTTTGCCAAAGATATATTGTGGGGTGATAGATTTTTGCTCTCTGATAAGGGCTTTCTGTCTGTTTGCACTGAAATGTAGACTTTAAAAAAGTTGTGAAAAGAGAAACATTCTTTTGTGATAAGAATGAAGGTCAGCTATGATCCACACATGGTCAGGAATTTGTCTTTAATCGGCCTTACATCTAAGCCATGAAGTAAGAAATGCTTTTCTTTGGAATCCTTTATAAAGTTGTTTGTGAAGTTTATGAAATTAATTGCCTTAACAACCATCAGTAAAATAAAAGACATTCACCCTCTGCATTTTCTTCAAACTATAATGCAAGGATTATAATTTAGGGAAATAGCAAAAGAAACATATGTGGATAAAAAATGCCATCTCTGCAGCAGATAAAGAATTGTGACGAATATTCAAAGTGTGTTCTCAGTTTTTATAAACCACCTTCAGTTGTTTTTTTTTTTTTGCAGTGTACTTCCCCAGCAAACCATCACATCCCAGTAAGATATGACAAATTTCATGCATTACTCACCTTTATGATTGCTTGACAGATTGCTGCATGACTTATAAAACCCAACACTGCCCTCTCTCTAGAGTCTCTGTGCATAAACCCTTAGAATCACTTCACTATCTTTACCATCTTATTTACATGATAGTGACTGATATAAGTACTTCTCAAGATTGATGCTGGTGCAAAGTTGTTACCTAAATAGATATCTGTTGAATACTGAATGAAAGAAAAAAATGTTTCAAGTGTTGTTTCTATTTAAAGCAATGGTATATATCATATTGTTAGACCCTGACTTGCATTTCCAAATGTAATTGTGCCCTAATGTAAAATATACTGGTTAAAAACAGCATGTGAAAGAACTAATTTGACTGAACATATGATACGAGCACATGGTACAAAATTTAAAAGATAAACAAATAATAGAGTGAAAAATAAGTTCTTAAGAATACTATCCTCTGCCTCTAGCTATTAAGTTTACCAGTTCCAAAAAGATGTTATGTTTGTAATCATCATGTATTTATATAAGATAAACTTTTATGAATTTATTTCTTGCTTATTAAAAAGGGGTCATATATGGGGGAGATGTTTGGATTAAATATATTCAGATAACAAGAAAACATTCTTAGTAAAAAAAAAGAATGATCAGTTTTGTTTCCCCAAGTAGCATGTTCCTTGTAGATATGCAACAAAAAGGAAACGAAATGTTATTTATTTTTAACAGAAATAGATTTGACATGTAACACTGTATAACTTTAATGAGTACAACTTGTGGATTTGACATTTTTATATACTGCAAGATGACTGCCATTGTGGCAATAATTAGCAGCTCTATCAGGTCATATGATAATTATTTTTTTAATGTTTGGAATAATTAAGATCTAGTATCTTAGCAAGTTTGATGATTAAAATACAACAGTATTGTCTATAGTATGCATTTGATGTATAGAATTGACTTACTACTCACTGCAAGTCTGCATGCTTGAACAGCATCTTCTCCACCTGTCAATCCCATTAACTGATTTTTTTCATGCTCATGAGTGGGGGACTCTGCAAGTCTTCTAAGAATAGTATTAAGTATAGTGTAATTGAATGCATTCATAGAAGTGAGTCGATGTGATATTGCTGTTAAATTTTCCAATGGCAAGTCTGTAATACTTTTTTTGTTTTGTAAAACAATTTGATCAATGCTTACTTTTGTTATGAAGGGGCTAAAAACAGATCACCCCAACTCCCTCATAGATGGCCTCCTGTAGAGGCCCTGCTCTGACATGCAGATCAGGTTGAGCAGAAAGAAATGGTAATCCCACAGCCTAAGGAAAAACTCTTGCCTTTCCCCTAACCCTCTACTCTCCTTAATGGAAGAAATGATTCTTATACCTTTGCCCTAGAAAAATGTGATTGGAAAGGTCTTAATCCAGATGTAAGTTTATCTGTCATGTCCTTTTTATCAGAGAAACCTATCTTAAAGCAACAAAAAGTCTAGCGGAATTTTTTTTTTTTTTCCTGTGAAGACATTCCCTTATTGTGGAATCCCCTCCTCTCACCTCAATACCCCAGGCCCTTTTCTGCTACCTTAACACAGGATATAAGTCTTTGGTCTGTTCCATTTATCTTAGAATTTGCAGCTACTTAGTTATGTTATCTGATGTGTGTTCATCCAGTCCATGAAGAAACTCAGAGGGCTAGGGAATTTTTCCTACACCCCAACAACTCAAACCTGAAAGAACTGTTTTACAGTGAACCTTATGTGTTGACTTTTTGTTTTTCTAACTTTCTTTCAACACTAGATGGTACAGATTCCAACAAGTGGTTTACCTTTGAAGCAAAGGTGATAGCAGTTGACTTATAAACATTTTCTGAACTGTGCCGGTTTCTAAGGAGTCACCAGGGAAGACGGGAGAGGAGCTGAAGAGGTTGCTTTCTCATTCTAGTGAAATTGTTGTAGAACAGACCAGTCAGTGTGTCATGCCCATGATGCAACGAAATCAACAATTGCTGGATGTTGGTATTTGAAGCAGGAGATGGGTGCCAACTGAGGAAATGGGAAACCTGCAGTCGCAGATTCACCTCCCTGGCTATAGGAATTACAGATGTTATATAGACAAAGACACATGGAGGGACCCCAGTGGGGAAAAGGGAGGTTTGGGGGGATTCTGCAGGCATCACCATTGGCAGAAACAGCGGTGGCCACAGGGGGTCTGCTAGTTTATCAGGTCAATCCCAAGTCTCCTGTGCCTCTTGGAGGATCCATTATCTGTTCTCTCTTGACTAAGTTTATCTATAACTCGACTATATGTTAACTAATGTCATAGATTCATCAGTTATGATCAAATGATTTCACAGGACAGTTAGGTCTACTGGGACCCAATTTACTAAATTTACAAAAATAATTTTTTTTACTCTTCAAAGTGAAAAGGTCAGAAGTTGCATACTGATATAAAGGCAAATGTGATTCCTTTCTCTTACTTCAGAAAACAGTAAAAGTGAAATCAGCTAATCTCTGAGTAAAACCAATAGTCACATGAACTTTTTTCAAAAATTTCAGTGACAGAAGAACATTGAACTACCACAAAAGTTAACATGAAACACTTTACCAAAATGATAATGAGGAACAGAAGTTCGAAAAAAACCCAAACATTTATTTATTTGATTTAGCTGATCCCAAGTCTCAAATCTATGTCTTTGGGATATATGTGGACTGGTAGCCTTACCTGCTAGGCCACCTGGGTGCACCAAGGAACAGAATTTTATTTTTAAAATATTTCAATATCTTCTCAAATTATGGGCTACTAAGTTTAGGGAATAAAGTTACTTTTATGCTTAATTGCATATGCTAAATGAATTCTACCTCTATTAAATGCTTAAATATTAAAAAGAATTATTTACATATAAGAAAACAAGCAGTAAAAGTAATACAAATTATAGGTAAAATTTGGCATGCCTTGATGACCTAGCAGTTTAAACCAGGCACAGTCTACATACATCCGAAGGTCCCTGGTTCAAGATCCAGGACTGAGGTAACAACCAGTGATGAAAAATGAACAACTAAATAAAATAAATAAATGTGCTTCTTCCTCCTCTCTCAGCTTGCCTGACTGCCTGATTGCCTTTATTCCTGCTTGTACCTTTCCTTTAAAAAAAAATCTATAGGTAAAATTTATCTATAAATTAAAAGTAAAACATTTTCAGTGTATTTTATTGATTTATTTTTGTGCTTCCCCTCCAATCCTCAACTGCTATGGGTCTCATACCCAGGGCTGTGGCTTTCAACAGCCTGAGCTACACCTGTGTTTTATTTATTTATTTATTTATTTTTTAAGTTGACGGCAGAAATGAAATGAGCAGGCAAGCAGGTAGAAAGAGAGGAGAAAGAAGCATTTCATTTTTATTTAATTGTTCATCTTGATTGTTAGCCCTGACCCCTAGGTCATGAACCACAGTCCTTGGGATGTATGTGGATTGCACCCAATAGATTTATCTGCTAAGCCACCAGGGCACGCACCCTGGTGCTTTAAATACATAGGTATTTTTTTAAACTTTGGGCAACCCAATGCAGAAAACAATAAAGGAAAAGACTTTCACTTGACTACATAAAATTTCTGCATGTAAAAATTCTACACTTTACAACATTCAAATTGAATAACAAATGACACACAGGAAAACATATGCAGCATTTGTAGTATTCTAATATATAATAAGCCCTTATTAAACAACAAGCAAAAATGCCATTAGAGGACCTGATAAAAGGGCAGAGAAAACAAATATGAAAATTTATACTGAAAAATACAAATGTGCAATAAATTTATGAAAAAATGTTCACTGTTAAGGACTGAGGTGTGTCACTCCCAATTTTTTATGTTGAAGTGCTAACACACAATACCTCAGAATATAATTGTATTGGAGCGAGGTAATGAAGTTAAAGAGGTAATGAAATTAAATTGCATTTTAACATTAATTAGGTTTGAGATGTACGTGATAGCAAATTTACATCTGTATATAATACAGTAGCTTTACCACTATTTCCTTTTTTCCTTCACTTTATCATTAATCTTCTTTACCCTGCTTTCCCCCGACCTCACCCCCCTCTCTTCCTGCACCTTCTGATTTGCCTTTTTTAAAAAAGATGGTATTCTTTTACATGGAAGAAATTTGGATGCAGATATAAACAGATGGGAGGTAACATGGAGACACAGGAGATGACCATCTACAGGCCCAGGAGAGAGATCTCAGATGAAAACAGCCCTGCTGATACCTTGGACTGGACATCTAGCCTCAAGAATTGTGAGAACATGAATTTAATGTTGTTTAAGCAACTCAGTCTGGGGTACACTGTTATAGCAGCCCTAGCAAACAAAAACACCACCACCAAAATCAAAAGTGTGCAAAATGAAACAGCAAATACACAGATTCAGTATTACCTTTTGAAGGACAATTTGAATATGTGTTAGTAATCTTAAAAAATGATTACACTTTGATTCAGCAATTGTACTCCCAAGGATAAAATACATGGAAATAATCAATAGTATGCAAAGATGTACATTACAATTTATGCAATTGAAAATGTGCAAATCTCCTAGATAACAAAAATGAAAGTATTCATTTAAGAAGTGTTAGTTCCTTAAACTAGAATTTTAAGCAGTCATTTTTTAAGGAAAGGTGCAGGCAGGAATGAAGATGAGTCAGCAGGCAGGAAAGAAGAAAGAGGAGGAAGAAGTATTTTATTTTATTTTTATTTAGTTGCTCACATTGGTTGCTCCCCCTGGGCCCAGGACACCAACCCAGGTTTCTGGTATGTACATGGACAGTGCTACTCCAGAGGAGGCCTAACCACTACTCCCCCGGGGCACATTACAAATGCTACTTGGGCAGATGAATTAGATACATATAAAATTATTTGTTCCATGAGCTATTTCAAGTATATAAAAGAAGTAAATATATAAATACCGGCCATTCTGATTTTGAAAATGTTGATATCTTGCCATAATTGATTAATATTTTAAAGAAATGAAACTATCAATTCAGTTGAACTTTTCCCCTCTTTTCAATAATATTTTCCTGTGTGCTGTGATGGTTCAGGTACTAAGCTGGTGGCCGGGGTAAGGACCTTGCAAAGCCCAAGGACCCAGATTCATGACTGATAGTTCAGGGAAGAGGGGGACAATAAAGTAAATAAATTAATTAATAAACATGCTTCCTCTTTTACTTCCTTAAAATGCTATTTCCTCCCCTCACCTTCTTCCTCTCTTCTTTTGTTTCCCGTCCTTCAGTAAAACTCCTTATATTTCTGAATTGTCGTAAAGCGCCACTAAGTTCATGCCTGTGAATGAACTTTCTAAAATTTAAAGTAATAGGAAAGTTATAATTATCATCATCCACAATAGCTGCGTCCTTAGAGTGAAAGGAATCCCTGAGTCATAGGTCTGGGGTGTGTTCATGAGTCACTAGTTCCAAATTCAGTCCTGAGAAAACTATATTAGTTGGTTTGCCACAGCAAGACATCCTTAAGATTAGGTGATGTAATCAACAGAAATTTATTTCCTCACAGTTCTGGAGGTTAGAAGTTCCAGATCAAGCAGGATTGGTTTAAGGTATGACCTCCCTTTTCTGGCTTGTAGACAACTGTCTTCTGGCTATGTCCTCACATGGTCTTTCCTCTATTACACACACACACACACACACACACACACACACACACACACACACACACACACAC
>RJWH01000293.1:0-275998 GCA_004363575.1 Solenodon paradoxus
TTAAACCCAGGTTTCCTGCCAATGAAAGGCAGGTCCTGCCAGGTACTAGGGAGGACCTGATCATTGCTTCTCACTGCTCTCACCTATGGCTGCCCAGAGGGTGGTAACATTATAACATACAGATTGCAGTTGACAGCAACGAGTAAGAGGCCCTTCTTAGGCTTACACGAATGTTTTAAAATAAACACTAATAAATTAGAGGTTCACAGGGTACAAAGGTAACCCTTGGAGAAACATTAATCAGATAAATGGCCCTGGACATCTGCCCTTCCCCTTCTCTCCTGCTGTTGAAAGATGAACTGTAATTCAAGGAAACAGTCATGGGGTGAGGCAGGATTTGGTTCTGTTGAATAATGAGACCTGAATCTTAAATATGAATACTCGGCTCATAACAGGTCATCTTTGAGTGGGGATCCAAAGAGTTCAGCTGGAGGAACTCTCTCTTCCTTGCTTCCTCGTGCCATTCTCAAACCAGAGCCCTTTTAGAAAATCTCTTCACCAAGTCTGTGTGTGTTCCTTATAATCTGAGAGCAATAAATTAACAAGATTGGTGGAGCAGAGAAGAGACACACAATATGATTTGCCCTGTGTCCTGCACCCTCCACCCTGTCCCAAACACTGCCCACTTCCTAGAACTAATTAGAGAAAGTGCAATCAATAATGCATTAGCCAGTCTTTTGAAATTCCTCGTGGGTCAGCAGGCATGGGTCCTGCTGAATTTTGCACTTGAGAAGTTAACCAATTCTTGATTTTATTTCAAAAATTACAGTAATAAGGAATATTCTTTTCCAGGAAATTCATTAAAAATTGGCATCTAATAAAAAATAATTTACAGTGTCTTGAACTAAAGTGAAAAAGAACAAAGTTTTCTCCCTAATAATCACCTTACTGATCCTGGAAAATCTTCAGGTATTCATTTTAATTAATAATACCTCCCACCAGCAGTTATAGTCCCATAACATAATGATTTTGATAAAATGTTGTTCAAATAAATATGTATCTGAAATATTTAAATTTTTAAATAAGAAACAGAAGTATTCCAAGATACATATTCAAGAGTGATACTATTCATAGCTGCATTTTTTAAATGAATCAGTCAAATAGTCATCAATGGGGGACTAGACAAATGAATCACAGTACACCTACAAAATACTGCATTTTTTAATTTTTAACTAAATTTTATGTCATATAGATCAACACAGAAAGACATTTAAAAAAATAGGTAAACCTGTGTGTGTTCTGGAAAAATTCTCAAGACTAATACTCAATTTTTTAAATGATAACACACTTCCCTTGGTATAACTCTCTGAGAGAGAGAGAGAGAGAGAGAGAGAGAGAGAGAGAGAGAGAGAGAGAGAGAGAGAGAGAGAGAGAGAGAGAGAATCCTCACAAAAGTATATTCATTGATTCAACAAATAAATATTATACTTTTTTTAAGGAAACGTGCAGACAGGAATGAGGGCAAGTAGGCTCTGTAGCAGATGATAATGTATCAACACACTGTATTCCTCTTGATAAAGATGAAGTCATATGCACACAGAAGTGGTCATTGCAGTTAGTATATGATAAACTCATATGCTACTCTTAGAAGAGCTGGCTATTCTCTTTGAGTTTAGCCTGTGAATGCCAATAAATCTCTATTCTCTATCCTTTCATTGTCCAATAATAAAAATAATAACTTGCATATTTCAGTACTGACCATAGAAAAAAGAGGGAGAGAGGGAGAGAGGGAGAGAGGGAGGGAGGGAGGGAGGAAGGAAGGAGTGGGGAAGGGAAGGAGGGAGGCAGGGAAGGAGGGAGGGAAGGAAGGAAGGGAGGAAGGAAGGAAGGAAGGGACTCGCTGCTCTATACAGTGCTACCTCTACAAAATAATGTCAAAGAAACAAAAGAATTCTGTTAGCAGAAATTATCTTAAAGACTTTCTGAAGATGTGCTGTACGCTGAGTTTTAGAGGATGGTGACACTAGAAGTGGTGTAAAAGAAGATGGTAAAACTAAACATACTTTTATAATATTAGCAAGCAATTGCATTCCTTGATATTTACCCAAAGGAATTGAAAACCTATGTCTACACAAAAACCCACACATAGATATTTATTGCAACTTTACTCATAATTGTTAAAACTTGGAAGCACCCAAGATACATCAGTGGGTGAATGGATAAACTGTGATGCATCCAGATGATGGAATACTATTCAGTGCTAAAAAGATATGAACTATCAAACCATGAAAAGACATGAAGGAAGCTTAAATGTATATTGCCAAGCGAAATAGGCCTGCCCTGGTGGAGCAATGGCTAATTTAATCACCTCTGAAGGAGCCAGGTCACATACCCCAACTAAATAAAAATAAAATAAAATGCTCTTCTTCCTTTCTCTACCTGCCTGCCTGCCTGCCTGCCTGCTTGCCTTCATTCCTGTCTGTACCCTTCCTTCTAAAAATAAATAAATAAAAATGTATATTACTAAGTGAAATGAGTCAATTTGAAAAGGTTACTTACATTCAGTTGTTGAATTCAAACTACATGACATTCTAGAAAAGACAAAACTATGGAGCTAGTAAGATCAATGTTTGCCAGTGGTTAGGGTCAGAGTTTACAAGTGATGTAGAGGGTATAAAGAAATGAAAAAGGGGAACACAGAGGAATTTTAGGACAGTGAAAATACTCTTGATATTATAATGATGAATATAACTCATTTTATACATTTGTCCAAACACATAGAGTATACAATACCAAGAGTAAATTCTAATATAAACTGTGGAATTCAAAGGGTTATGATGTGTCAATGAAAGTTCGATTGTAACAAATATACCACTCTGGAGGAGGATAATGATAATGGGAGAAATTATGAATGTATGGGATAGGTGGTATTTGGAAATCTCTGTGTCTTCCCTTTTATTTTGCTAAGAACCAAAAACTTCTCTTTAAAATATACTAAGTAAGTAAATAAATAAGTATAAAAGTACTGCGTGCTAAAAGAACTGGGTTTAATGAAGTTCAAAATCAAAAGAGTGACTATTTGGATGGAAAGACCAAAACCAGCTTTCATGGAGAAGATAATCATCAAACGAGATCATGAAGAATGATCAGAATGTGAAAGAAGAGCAATGGACAGGACTGTTGAGTTCAGCATTTCTCAACCTTGCACTATGGAATGTTTGGAAGATATAATTCTTTGTTGTGAGAAATTTCCTGCACACTGTAGGATATTTATTAGCATCCCTAGCCTCCACTCATTAGATTCCAGGAGTACTCCCCCAGGGTGACTAGCAAAAACTCTCCAGACATTGTCAAATGTCTGTGGTGGCAGGAGGAGGGAAGGGGCAAAATTGGCCCTGGTTAAAAATCAGGCCAAGAACCAGGTAAAGGAAACAGCCCATGGAAAGGCATCGAGACAGATAGCACAAGGCATGAGAACAGTTGAAGAACAGTGCTGCAACAATGATTCATTATGAGAACTGAAGCAAGAAATAAAGTGATGAAAGATAGGGTTATATTCTGAGATCACAGAAGTTTAAAAGGTTTAAAAGTTTGGGTATATTCCTTGAACAAAGAAGAACTACCAAAGGTTTTGATATGGGTATACCAGGTTCAGAACAGTAACATTTTCCCAAAATATTAAAAGGATGTAAAATGGCTGGTTAGCATCCTCCTTTGGTAAGGTGACTTTAAAGAGTTGCTGCATAGTTAAATCCTTTATAGAAAGTATTTACTCCATAAACTAAAAGGTGATCAATGTTTTCTGGTCAAAATTAATATATATATAATATATTTCAAAATAAGATATTTTCCTTTAAAAGCATATATTTTTGGCATGCCCTAGTGGAGTAGCAGGTAGGTCAACTGCCTCCAGAAGAATGCAGTTCACATGCATACCAAGGACCCAGGTTCGTATTCCGGGTCAGGGGAGAACAACCAATGTGAACAAATAAATAAAAATAAAATTTTAAATGCTTCTTCCTCCTTTAACTGCTTCCCTGCTCACCTTCATTCCTGCCTATAACTTTCCTTTAAAAAAATCAAAAAACTTTTTTTAAATAAGAAATGATAAAAGTAAACTTAAAAAAGGAGATGATACTATTTCTAGTGTTTACTCCTGTTTTCTCTAACACACTGGACTCTCAAGGAAGAACAGTGCTCAGCTCAGAACTGACACATATAGGTACTCAGTGCATTTTATTCATGAGTAAAATTTTTAACAAAAGATAATTAAATATATACATATATATATCTTATTCCAGGATTTAAGTGAGATTGATAATTGTACCTTTAAATTACCTATGCAAAGTGATTATATTTTAATTTTCTTGCCTTTACAATCTTTCTTTGTAGTCTTAAACTCCTCAGCACAAAATTGTCCATGCCCTTATTTCACATGGCTCTCAACGTAAGTAGTATGTGCTCCTGCAGTACTGTGATAATAATATGGTCAGCAGTGCTCAATTAGTTTTAGAAGCAAGTGGATTATTGCCTAATAATAATTTGGAGAGAAAACTCCAAATTTAGTTTTGTAATCTGAAAACATTTAAGAATTTGGGGTAAATTAAATCATATTTAAAAGAAATATAATACATTTTGCAGGGCATGAGATATATTTGACTTATTAAAATCTGAAGTGGACAATTTTAATAAGTGGAAGATATAAGTGATACTGCAATTCTAAAACATGATGCTAAAATGTTAAGATTTTTAATTGTCTTATATTAGAGATCATCTTATTGGTGAAGATCACATAATAGAAGTGAAATTTTTATTTTTTCCATGGCAGAAATGTACATAATTTTGAGAAGCACATCTTTAGTTATGCATTACTACTTAATAATATAACTTTGAATGTATAGCATCCTCCCAGAAAGAGTAAGTCCTGAAAAATTATATCCAAAGTAATCTTGAGTGATGAAAGATTTTCCACTGTGACAAAATGTTTCCTCTCCCAAGAGTAATTGGGATATGAGAAGCAACAACCAAATAAGGAGCAGATCAAATATAAACATGGAGTCTTAAATATTTCACATATTTTTGATAGACAGAGAGACTTCTTTAGAAAAATGATTACTTTTGTTAGCATATAACTCATATTATGAATTCCCATAGGATATTTTTAAAGGGAAATTAGTTTGATTGAATACAGCCTATTGTAATAGAAGTAATTCAAAGCTAAGATGAATAAAAAAAATTAAAAATTCAAACGTAAATATCTATGGAGTTGAAGATGCTTTGAGCCAGCATGCAAAAGCTGTATCCAGCAAATAACACATGCATTGATCCTGGCAGTCAAGATTTGTAATCCCCATTCTCATGAGTGTGGACTGGATGAGTCGCTTGCTTCTAATAAACTGAATATGTCCCATCAGTGAGACTAAGTTACATTAAGACTTCTTTTGGAGTCTCACACATACTTGTTCTGAGGGAAGTCAACTGTCATGTTAAGAGCAGCCCTCTAAGGATGACAACTTAGCAAGGGAAAGTACAAAAGTTCTCAGTCCAACATTCCAAGAGGAAAGAGATACTGCAACAACAATGTGCGCGAACTTGGAAGTGTATCCTCCCCAAAGAGCCTGCAATGAGCCTATAGCCCCATTTGACAGCTGAACTGAAGCCTCACAAAAGAGTCAGAGTTAGAAGCATTGAGCACTTGACTCACAATAAAAAGTGAGATAATTAATGTTGGTTATTTTAAGTCACAAAATTTTAGGAATAATTTGTTAAATAGTGATAGATAGCAGTGGTTTGAAGTCCTGAAGAGGAACTAAAACAGAACACAGAGGTACTGCCTAGCATCCTTCATTAACAGAAAGGAGAAAATATTTTTTGAAATGTGAAATGCAGAGGTACTATCCTTAGACAAGAGAAAAGATCTTGAGACCAAAACATAATGATGGCAGAAGAGGATGGAAGAAAATGAATCCAGGTTCTAAGCCCCCCTGAAGTAACCCAGTAAAGTGAGAATTCACTTTCAATTTTGCATAAAAAATTCTCTATTAAATAGAAACATTTAGGCATGCCCTAGTGGCCTAGTGGATAAAGCCACTGCAGCACAGTCCACACATATCCCAAGGTCCTGGGTTCACATGCCTAACCAGGGGAAACAACCAAGATACAAAAAATTAAATAACATAAAGAAAAACATGCTTCTTCCTCTTCTCTTCCCACCTCCCCGCCTGCTCACCTTAATTCCTACCTGCCACCTTTCTTTGAAAAAATAAATAAATAGAAACATTTAATGGTTACTTGGAACCACCTGTTCCGGACTATATAAAAGACATAAATCAGAGAGAGAAATGGGAATTACCAGAGAAAAAGAAAGACCAGGGAGAAATCTGCTCCAAAGACCTTAACTTTTGAGAAAGAAGGTTCTCTACTTAGGTTTTGTAAAAAAAAAAAAAAAAAAAAAATTTCAATATTCACCATAACACTTATTCTATACTACAATTACTGGTTTACCTGTCTGTCTTCTCTTATTAGACTATGAGAAAATTAGGAAGAAACTAGGTTTAATTCATATACATATTCCAACATATTTTTGAGGACTAGGCATTCAAGAATTCATTATAATGAAAAAATAACTCTAGTAACCTTATATCATAATGCTTATTAACATCATCAGATCACACAAGAATAGTATACCTTAGTTTAAGAGATAACTAAAGTGTTCCTGGTTTTATTTAAGATAAACCCATTACAGCCTAACTCTCCTGGTGATTCCAATTAAATCTCCTGCAACAGAAAACAAAAAGCAACTATTTGACACTCTGACCATAAATAAGATCAGGCACACTGGGGGAGAAAACCAAAACTAAAAGAATAATCTGAACATAAGAGTTCCCATCTTTAGGTTTAGGGTATCCTTAGACTTAAGAGTATCCCAATCCTAAAACTGTACGGCAGGTGGAGACAGAAAAACATCTCTAAAAGGAAGAGCCTCTTTCTGATCAGAGGACAGAGTAACAACATGACTGGGAGAGTGGAATAAATCTGTTGTTTTTTTTTTTCTTTCTCCCATTCTTCCCCAAAGCAAATCCCAGTGTGAGGGTAGTGAGAGTTGTGATCATAGCGCCTCCTAAAACCATTAAAGAAAGCCCTGCTCTCCACCCAGAAGATCTAGGAAAGGGTGCGGTCCCATCCCAAAAAGCATAGACTGGGATTAAGGATCCTGGGAGGCTGAGCAGATCACAGAGGAGAACTGAAAGGAAAGCTCTGTCTGTGTTTCTTTGTATGAACCTATACAATCTTAGGCTCACCTCCCAGGGGTACATGCACTAACACACCCGAAACAACAGTGAAGGCTTTAAAATGGAATGACAGCCTAGATCCCCACTCAGGTCCCAGACTGGCGTCCCGTGGGAAGCACTCAAAGAGCTGTAAAGGTTCTAAAAACTGAACTGAACTACTGCTCACAGAAGACAATCAGGATTTTCAGTCTGAACCTAACCAAGCTGACTGCATACAAAAACAACAATGACAAAATCAACAATTTCCAGGGGATTTTTATAGGATACAGAGGCTTATAACATAATATTCAAAATGTTCAGGATAAAATCCAAAATTACTAGGCCTACCAAGAACCAAGGAAATCTAAATGGCTTTAAGAGAAATTGCAATTACCAGATGACTGGAAGCAGATGGAATGATAAGAGAATGCAAAGGCCTCCTGTGAATCTACCATTATGCAAAGGTATTTGATTACACAAGCAGTTTCACAAACCAAGAATCATGAGATGACTAGTCTCAAATAGGAAAGCCCCTGAAACCATCAGAAGAACCTCAAAGGGAGCTTTGGGTACACTCAAGACCTACAGATGCTGACAGCACAGGACAGTACACAGACAGGTCCATCCTGGCTCCCACACTTGTCCACTTGTCAACTCTATAATTGAGGCAAAGTTACACAAGTAATTTCTTGGTGCAACTTTAATATGCAAAATGAAAATAACAGTATCTGTTTAAAGCTACTTAAAAGTATCTGTGATGAGTGTGCCCTAGTAGAGCAGTGACTGGGTCCACTGCCTCTGGCTGAGAGCACAGTATATCCCAAGGACCTGGGTTCCTGCCCCTGAGGTAGGAGAACAAACAAGATGAGCAACTAAATAAAAATAAATGAAGTATATTTTTTAAAAAGTATCAGTTATGAGGATTAGGCAATAAAAGCACATAAAGACTTAAATTATTTAGATCAGTTCTCTCAGATTATGCAGAAAAGCAGGTAAAAAATACTTGTATACTCTGTGCTTGCTCTTTCGTTCTCTACCTCCCCTAAAATCTTACTATGCAGCAGGCACTGAACTAAATACTCTGATATTTCATTCCATTTAATCTCCTAATACCATTATAAAATGCATATAATTATTATTTGCATTTTTCAGAATAGAAAATTTGATTGACTCACTTTTTACATACACATACATCACTAATGAGGTTATCATTATGTTTCGTGAGTATTTCTGTCCTTCTGGGTAATATTTGAACTTGTCTGATTCATTCACTATATTTTGATTATATAGACTAAATCTCAAAGGAAAATCCCACTTCCATTATTTTAAAATTTGAGTGACAACCATCTATAACAACTACCTGACCACTGATTTCTTTTCCCCTATAAAATGTATTTTATAAACTTTTCCTGATTTATCTAGGTCCAACTACTTGTTCTGGTGATAGACACATCATGACACATTTACAGAAATCTAAATCACAAGGGGATAGGTATCTTGGAGGCAGTGTAAGGAGAGTTTTCAGCAGCCACTGTATGTGAGAAGAAAGAAACATAGTTTCAATAGAAGGATCAGAATCTGGTACTTGGAAGCAGTCCTGACTCCTTTGGAATGTTTTCTTAAAAATAATTTAATCAATTTTCTGTATTTAATGCCAGTGGCTGTGTCAGCATTGCTTATTTGGAGGCTAATTACATGACTTTTCAGCTATTCTGGGAAAACATGAATGTACTGTAAAGAGAATGAAAGAGGGCATGAGTGTGTTGACCGAACAATGGAGACAAGCCAAACCATTAATGACTTCCATGCTGCTAAGCAGAAATCATCTCATGGCCTCTGCAGATAGTTATAATCTAGGGAAGACAGATTTCAAAGTTAAGGATATTAACAAGTAATTTCAAGAAGTCATCTCCTCCTGTAATTAAAAAGAAGTTCACTTTAAATAATCATTTAACAAAGATTTCATCGACAAAATTTTTTCTAATGTGTAAAATTTTTTAAAATAATTTAAAAAAGAAGTATATAATTTACTCTGGAACTGTTTACAAAGTTGACAAAGGTAAATAAAAACATAGACATGCAAAAAACAAAATAATAAAGGATTCCAGAGTCCAAGACGTGACCTGTAGGAGCACACACTCACCTCTTCTCCACAAAATAACAAGGAAGCACTTTATTTTGTAGACACAAATGCTGAGGGAATGCAGGACCAGAAGTCACATAAATGGTAACAACATATAACCTCATAAAGTCTAGGTGAAAATATCCAGTTTCAATCTTCATTGCAATTTTGAGATTCTGAGGTCCAGCGGGGAAAAGTCCTGGTGAAGGGGGTGGAATCTCAGAAAGTACTGGGCTCCTGGAAAGTTCTGACAACAAAGAGCACACACCCAGTAGGATCAAGGTCACTAAGCTAGGTGTGGGGTCTTGGTGTAGGGTGGCATGAGGACCAGTGTCCCAGTAAATTGAGTTAGAGCTTCTGAAGTGAATCTGCACAAGTCACTGCCATAACCAGAAGACAGCTATAATTGCACAGAGCCACAGGACCCACCTACCAGAAATCCCTCCCCTGAACCAACATCTCTGAAAGAAGAGTCTCCCAGAAGGTAGGAAACATCAACAGCTACCAGTTAGCATGACTCTCTGGACAGAGGTGGAAATGCAGTCTGATTGCTGACTGTGGGTCAACAACAATCCTCAGGTAGTCTTTACTATTCAGACCTGGGACCCTGGGAGAAGGCATGCCCACACAAGCTCCAACCCTAAAGGCCGGATTCTCAAGCTGCAACATAGGGGCCAACTCAGAACTTCAAAAATTTGACCAGTGGTGATTCCTCACAACTAAAGAAATCCCAGTGTTCAAACCAAGAGCCAGGCTTATTCAGTGCAAGTCAATACCCTACACAAGACCATCACTAAGGGAAACCTAACCCATGGAAATAAAAACAGAATGCCAAACAGAGAAAAGACACATAGACACATATGAGAAATGATGTATTCAATTAAATCCCAGGGTGAAATGTGAATAAACAGGCATATGTAAACTATCTGAGGATGAATTTAGGGCAACGGTGATAAATATAATCATAGAAATAAAAACAAAAAAAAGAGGAAGAAAAAGAGAACAACAACAAAAAAAAAAAAGAGAGGAAACAAAGCAGCTTAAACACATGTCAAAAAAATACACAATTGCTGAAATAAAGACCTAATGAAGTCAATAGAATCAGTGAGTTAGCAAACAGGGCAGAGGAATACACTCAAGAAAAACAGCAAAGAGAAAAAAGAATGTAAAGAAAAGAAGACCGCATCTGAGATCTATGGGTTAATATCAAAAGGAACAACATTCATACCAAAAGGGTCCCAGAGAAGAAGAGAGAAAAGTAGACAAAAAATATATTTGAAGAAATAATAGCTGAGAATTTCCCTAAACTGAGGAATGAAGCCAACCTTCAGAAGGAAGTTCAAAGAGTTCCAAACAAGAGAACCCAAAACAGACCTACACTTACGTATTGTCATCAAAATGTCAAAAAAAAAAATTAAAGATAGAGAAGTTTAAAAACAGCTAGAGAAAAGAAAGTCACATAAAAAAGAATTCCCATAGAGTTACTGTTAACTTAAAAACAATAAGACAACAAAACATAAAAAATTGGGAGAAGAGAAAAATAAATATGTGTATGGTTAGAATGTGTACAAGACTAATTAATTTGCAAATAAGAAATAAACATAGATTTCTTATTTTTTAAAGGAGAGGTACAGACAGGAATGAAAGAAAGTAGGCAGATAGGAAGAAAGAAGACAAAGGAGCACTATATTTTATTTTTATTTAGTTATTCACATTGATTTCTCTGATGCCAGGTCTTAAACCCTGGTATGTGGGACATTTTCCAGGGTGTACAAGACATCTAGACCATCAGGGTGCACCCAACCTAAAATTCTTAATGCTAACCACAGGGTAAGCACAAAACACATTTGCAGAGAAAAAGTAAAGAGCAAAAACAAAAAGTGAAATAATTAAAACGTAATTACATTCAACCCACTAAGAAGAGAAATAGGAGAACAAAGGCACTGTCTGTAACAACACCCAGAAAACATCTAGCAGAATGGCAACAAGCATTCACATATCAATAATCACACTAAATGGTAATGAACTGAAGTCGCCAATCAAAGGATACAGAGTAGCCAAAAGGATTAGAAAGCATAAACCAACCTTCTGTTGCATTAGGGAAATCATCTTCTTTAAAAAGATAAACATAGGCTCAATGTCAATGGTTGAAAGGCAATTCTAGAATTGACTGGCAACAAAAACAAACAAAAAAAGTAGGAACAGCCATACTTACATCAAGTAAAACAGGCTCTACCTAAAAAGCATAAAAAAAAAAAACAGAGATGGTCATTATATAATGATTAAGGGGTCAATCTGACAAGAAGTCAATGTTTATTAACATCTATGCACCAAATGATGGAGCATCAAACTATATTAAGCATTAACAGAACTAATGAGAGAAATCAACAGCAACACAATAATAGTAGGAGACTTCAACACCCCACTTACAACAATGAACTGATCAGGGATAGAGTCAAGATGGCAACCTGGTTAGGGTGAGATTCAGATTCTCCCCACAGAGCACCGGAATTCAACTATTCTCCGGAAACAAACACTGAAGAAAAGCAGGCACAGCAGCTATAGAGACACGACAGCAATTGTGACAACAAAGGGTAGGCAAAAGCCATCATGGGTCAGAGTACACCAAAGATTCTGAATTCAGGATTCAGGATTCGGGACCCAGTGGGGAGAGTAGAATCGTGGGAAGACACAGGCCTCCTGGAGAGTCACTCCAAAAGCAGCAAAGAGCCCGCCCAGTGGGACCAGAACACAGATGCAGGGCAGATGGTCTTGGCACAGGGTAAAAGAAGAATCAGTGTCCCTGCAGGTTGAAGAGAAATTGCACTGGATGTCACCATAACCAGAAGGCAGTAAGGGGGCTTCCCCATCTCCAACACCTCACACCACCATATTGCACCAGAGTCTCAGGAACTGCCTACAAGATAATTTGCCCACTTGATATCTTGCCCACTGGATAGCCCACCCCAAAGATTAAAAGAAGAAAGTAGTCTCCCAGAAGGGACAAACCCTCAGTGGAACCAGCTAGCGCCACATGGGACTGTAGTCTGATTGCCAATTGTGGGCCAACAAAAAGGTGATCATTACTGTTTGGGTCAGAGACACTGGGGGAAGGCTCTACATCCCACACACACACACTCGAACCCCAAAGGCTGATCATGCAGACCCCAACACAGGGTTTATTTAAGAACTTCAACAAATACAACCAGTGGTGATGCCACAAAACTCAAGAATTCACAGTATTTAAACCAAGATCCAGGATTCTCTGGTACAAGTCAATACCCTCCACAACGCCATCACTGCAGGGGAACCAAACCCAGAAATATAGACAACGCCAAACAGAGAAAAGACACAAAAAAATATGTGTGAAGTGATGAGCCAATCAAAAACTCAGAAGAAAATCTGAATACAACAGACATATGCAGACTACCTCAGGATGAGTTCAGGATAGCAGTGATATACATAAAGAATCAAGAAAGCAATAAGGAAGAAAAAGAGAACAAAAAAAGAGGAGAAATGAAGGAAGATATAAAAAATTAAGTATACAATAATGAACTAAAGAACTCAATAGAGATACTCAAGAATAGGATGGATGAAGCCTCTAACAGAATCCGTGAGCTAGAAGATAGGAAAGAGAAATGGAATCAAGTAAATCAACAAACAAATAAAAGAATGTGAAGAAAAAAAGATAGCATTTGAGACATATGAGATAACATCAAAAGGAAAAACATTTGCTTCATAGGGGTCTCAGAGAGACAGCAAAGGGGTCAGAAACCATATTTGAAGAAATAATAGAAGAGAATTTTCCTAACCTAATGAAGCCAGCCTCCAGACCCAGGAAGTCAAAGAATCCCTAATAAAAGAAACCTATACAGACCTACACTTAGACATCATCATCAAAGAGTCAAAAATACAAGATAAAGAATCTTGAAAGCAGTCAGAGAAAAATGAGACACATACAAGGAGTCCCCATAAGACTGCCAACAAATTTCTCAACTAAAATTCTACAGGACAGAAGGGAATGGCATGATATATTAAAATTGCTAAAAGAAAAGGATTTTCAACCTAGGATATTCTACCTATAATTTAGATCTGAAGGAATGATATAAAGCTTTTCTGATAAGCAAAAGTTAAAGGAGTTAATCATTACAAAACCAGCTATTCAAAAACATTAAAGGAAGTTCTATAAAGTGTAAAGAAACCTCACTTAAAAGACAGCAAGATATAAAAGTTAGAAGAGAACAAAAATGTGTATGGTTAGAATGAGAATAAGGCTAATTTGCTTTCAAATAAAAATAGGAAATAAACAGAAATTTTAATGTTAACTTTAGGGTAACCTCAAAATACAACTCCAGGGAAAAAGCAAAGAAGCAAATAAAAAGGGAAACCAGTAAAGACATAATGACACCCAAACCACCTAAGAAAAGAAAGAGAAGAATAAAGGAACTGTCTGGAACAACATAAGAAGACAAATTACAAAATGACAACAATAAATAGCTACATATCAATAATCACCCTAAATGTTAATGAACTGAACTCACTAAATGATGCAGAGTAGCTGAATGGATTTAAAAGTATAACCCAACTGCTACATTCAGGAAACCCACACTCTTTCAAAAGATAAAAAGAAGGCTCAAAGTCAATGGCTGGAAGGCAATCCTACAGTTGAATGACAACCACAAAAAACCAGGAACACCTATACTTATATCTAATAAAATAGATTTCCAACTAAGAAGCATAGCAAAAGACAGAAATGGACATTACATAATTATTAAAGGGTCAATCCAGCAAGAAGATATAACATTTATTAACATATGTGCACCAAATGTGCAGAATCAAAATATATTAAGCAAGTATTATTAGAAATGATGAGAGACACAGACAGCAACACAATAATAGTGGGAAACTTCAACACCCCACTTAAAACAATGGACAGATGAACCCGGCAGAAATTTAACAGGGAAACAGCAACTTTAAATGACCACTTGGAAGATTTAGGTCTATAGACATATACCAAACACTTCATCCAATGACTACATATTTCACTTTCTTCTCAAGTACGCATGGAATATTCTCAAGGATAGATCATATGATGGAACACAAAACATGTCTCAGCAAATTAACAAGAACTGAAATAATACCAAGCATTTTCCCTGACAACAAAGGCTTACAATTAGAAATCAATCACAAAGAGAAAGAGAAAGCTGGAAGACCCCAAATTAATTGGAGACTAAATAATACTCTTCTCAATAAATCTTGGGTAAAGGAGGAACTTAAAAATACTTACAGACAAATGAGAATGAAGACACAAGCTACAAGTTTCTATGAAATACAGCAAAAACAGTACTTGGAGGGAATTTCATTGCAATACAGGCCCACCTCAAGAACAAGAGAATTCACAAATAAAAAAACTAACACTACATTTAAAACAACTAGAAAAAGAACAATTAAAGCCAAAAATCAGTAGCAGAAAGAAAAAAAAAATCAAAATTAGAGAAGAAATGAATGAAATAGAAAACAAAAAGACAATCCAGAAGATCAATGAAACCAAAAATTGATTATTTGAAAAAATAAACAAAATTGACAAGGCATTGGCTAGATACACAAAGAAAAAAAGAAAAGAAATCCTCCAAACTGAAATTAGAAATGAAATGAGAGAAGTTACAAGAGACACCACAGAAATACATATCATCATAAGGACTACTAATGAAACCTCTTTGCCAACAAAGTGGTTAACCTCAAGGACATGGACATTTTTTGAAAACTACAGTCTACCAATATTGAACCTAGAAGAATTGGAAAATCTGAACAGAACAATCAAAGCAAGAAAACTGAAGAGGTAATTAAAAGTCTCCCTAAAAATAAAAACCCAGGACCATGTGGCTCTTCTAATGAATTTTACCAAACTTTCAGAGAATTAGTACCTATTCTTCTCAAATTCTTCCAAATATTGAAGAACAGGGACTCCTAAATACTTTTTATGAGGTTAGCATCACACTGGTACCAAAAGCTGACAGAGATGTCACCAAGAAAGAAAATTACAGACCAATAACTAATGAACATAAATACAAAATTATCAACAAAATATTAGCATGCCAAATTCAATAATGAATCAAAAAGATCATCTATCATGACCAAGTGGAGTTTATCACAGGAATGCAAGGATAGTTCAATATATGTAAATCTATTAATGTAATACACCACATCAAAAAGAGCAAGGAGAAAAACTTCATGATCATATCAATAGATGCAAAGAAACCTTTTGACAAGATCTAACAACCATTTATGAGAAAAATTCTGTGAAAATGAGGACAGAAGATACCTCAACATAATAAAGGCCATATATGACAAACCCACAACAAACAGCATAGTCAATGGTTTAAAAAAAAAAAAAATCGAAAGCATTTCCTCTAAGTGCAGGAACAAGATAAGGCTGTACACTCTCACCACTGCTATTTAACATCATACCGGAGTTCTTAGAGCAATTAGTCAAGAAAAGGAAATAAAAGGAACCCAAATTGGAAAGGAGGAAGTAAAACTATGATTATTTGCAGATGACATGAATATATATACATATATTTTATAAACGCTAAAATCTCTGTCAAAAACTACTAGAAATCATCAACAAATACAGTTAAGTAGCAGGCTACAAAATCAATACACAAAAGTCTGCTGTAACTGTATCCACACATACTAGAAGAAAATGCAATTACGAAGATCACACTGTTACATAAGTAAATGAATTAAATATATTGGAATATACCTAACAAAGGAGGTGAAACAGCTGTACAGAGAAAACTACAAGTTCTTCTTAAAAGAAATAGAGGATGATACAAAATGATAGAAAGACATGCCCTGCTCCTGGTTGGGAAGAATCAACATCATTAAAATGGTCATTTTACCTAAAGTAATATGCAGATTTAATGCAATCCTCATTAAAATCCCATGGGCTTATTTCCAGGAAATAGAACCAAAAAAAAAAAAAAAAAAGACTTACTATTTGTATAAAACAACAAAAGACCCTGAATAGTCAAAGAAGTTATGAATAAAAAGAATGAATCTGGACGGATTACATTCACAGACACTGTGCTATAATACAAAGCTATAGTCATCAAAATGATATGATACTGCAATGATAACAGAGGCATAGATAAGTGAAATAGAACTGAATCACCAGAAACTGATCCACTCGTGTAGAGTCAGTAAATCTATGACAAGAGCCAAAAACAATAAACAGAACAAGGTCAACCAAGCAGAAAATTAATAGGGAATCAAGAGCTTTAAATGACAAATTTTAACAGTTTTGTTTAACAGACATATACCAAACACTTCATCCAATGACTACAGAATTCACCTTCTTTCAAGGTGCATGGAACATTATCACGGTTAGATCATATGTAGGGATACAAAACATGTCTCAATACATTTACAAAGATTAAAATCACACCAAGCATATTCTATGAACATGCTGCTTAAAACTAAAAATCAACCACAAAAAGAAAGCTAAAAAACACCAAATTAAGACTAAACAATGGGCTTCTGAATCTTGGGTAAAAATCTAGGGTAAAAGAGGAAGTCAGAGAAAAACTTCAAAAACACTTAGACAAAAAAAGACCACCACACCCTGGTGGCCTGGTGGTCTAGTACCCAAAGAGCAGTCCCATATACACCTCAAGTCCCCATGTTTAAGACCTGGGGCTTGGTGGAGAAACCAATGTGAACAAATAAATAAAATAAATAAGGTGCTTCTTCCTCCTCTTCCTGCCTTCCTCCCCGCTTGACTTCATTCCTGCCTGCACTTTTCAGAAAAAAAGAGAGCAAGAGAGAATGAAGATGTGAGCTATCAGAATCTATGGGACGCAGTAAATACTAAGAGGGAAGTACATTGCAATCCAGGCTTTCCTCAAGAAACAAATATCAGCACAAATAAATAACCTAACCCTAAATTTGAAGTAAATAAAGAACAATTAAAGCCAAAAATCAGTAAAAGGAAATAATAAAAATTTGAGGAGAAATAAACAAAATAGAAAAAGACAATGTAAACAAAATTTTGTTCTTTGAAAAGATAAGAAAAACTGAAAAACCAATGGATAGACACATGAAAAAAAGAGAAAGCTCTCATAACTAAAATCATAAATGAAAGGGAAGAAGTTACATGAGATACCACAGAAATAAAACACATCTTAAGAGACTACTATGAACAGCTCTATGCCAATAAATGGGACAGCCAAGAGGAAACATTTTTTTAGAAAAATTAAATCTACCAAGACTGAACCAAGAAGAACTGGAAAAGTTGAAAAGAACTATCACAAGCAAGAAAATTGAAGACATAATCAAAAGTCTCTCTAAAAATAAAATCTCAGGACCAGGTGGCTTTACTAGTTTTACCAAACCTTCAGAGAAGAATTAATACCTACTGTTCTCAAACTCTTCCATAATATTGAAGAACAGGGAACATTTCCAAATAATTTATACAAGGCTACCATCATACTGATACAAAAAGCAGATAGAGATGTCACCAAGAAAGAAAATTACAGACCAATAACTCTAATGAATACAGATGCAAAAATTCTCAACAAAACATTAGCAAACCAATCCAAAAATGAAAAAGATCATCCATCCTGACCAAGCAGACTTTATCATAGGGATGAAAGTATGGTTCAGCATATGCAAACCTATTAATGTAATACACCATGTCAAAAAGAACAAGGAGAAAAACTTCATGATCATATCAATAAATGCAGCTTTTGACAAGATTCAACATGCATTCATGATAAAAAAAAAAAAAAAAAAAAACCTGTATACAATGAGGATAGAAGGTACATACCTTAACACAATAAAGGCCATATATGACAAACTCACAGCAAACATCATATTCAACAGCAAAAAATGAAAGTATTTTCTCTAAAGTCAGGAACAAGGGAAGGCTGTCCATTCTCAACACTGTATTTAACATCATGCTGGCAGTCTTAGCCATAGGAATTAGATAAGAAAAAGAAATAAAAGGAATCCAAACTGGAAAAGAGGAAGTAAAACTATCATTATTTGCAGATGACATGATTACATATATTGAAAAACTTAAAAACACTATCAAAAAACTACTGGAACTAATCAACGAATACATCAAAGTGGCAGGCTACAAAGTCAATGTACAAACATCTATTGCATTTCATACACAGGCAATACACTAGAAGAAAACAAAATCAAGAAAAACCACACTATTTAAAATAGAAGTATAAAGAATCCCTGGATACCCTGGAATATACTTTTAAAAGGAGGTGGAAGACCTGTACAATGCAAAGTATAAGTCTTCTTCAAAGAATTGGAGGAGGACACAAGGAGATGAAAAGATATTCCCTACTCATTGCTGGTAAGAATCAACATTGTTAAAATAGTCATCTTATCTAAAGCAATATATTGATTTAATGCTATCCCCATCAAAATCCTTTGGTGCATTTCAAGGAAATAGAAAATAACTTTAAAATTTGTATAGAACTACAAAAGATCCCATAAAGCCAAGGCAATTATGAGAAAAAAATAATAAATCCAGAGGGATTACACACCCAGATATTGAGCTATAATACAAAGTAATAGTTACCAAAACAATATGGTTCTGGAATAACAATAAAAGCACAGATAGTGAAATAGAACTGAATCACCAGAAACTGACTCACACACATACAGTTAGTTAGTATACCACGAAGGAGCCAAAGCATACAATGGAAAAAAGTAAATCTCTCCAATAAATGGTATTGAGAAAACTGGAAAACTACATGCAAAAGAATAAAGCTAGACCACTCTTTAACACCATTCAAAAAAGTTAACTTGAAATGGACAATAGACTTGGACATAAGACCAGAAATCATAAAATTGTTAGAAGATAAGTTAGGAAAGACACTTCATGATGTCAGTCTTAGGTCTTTGGGGTCTCATCTCCAGCATCAAGGGAAACAAAAAGAAAAATAAGTGGAAATATATCAAGCTAAAAAGTTTCTTCACAGCAAAAGAAAACATCAAAACAAAAATACAACCTACTGAGAGAAGGTATTTATGTTCCAGATTTCTGACAAGGGCTTAATATCCAAAATATACAAAGAACTCATGAAACTCAACTAAAGAAAAACAGGCAATCCAATCAAAAAACGGGAGGAGGAATTGGAGAGACACTTTTGAAGAGGATATACAGATGGCTAACAAGCACATGTAAGGATGTCCCTACTCGCTGGGTATTAGGGAAATGCAAATCAAAAAAACAATGAGTTATCACTTTACCCCTGAGATTGGCTATTATCCAAAAGTCTGGAAACAACAATGTTGGTAAAGACAGAGAAAAGGGAATATTTTCACACTGTTGGTGGGAGCATAAACTGATGCAATCCCTATGGAAAAGTATGGAGATTGCTCAAAAAGTTGAATATAGAAATCCATATGATCCCACCATCTCACTTCTGGGTATTTACCCACAAGCAAGAAAAACACTAACTCGAAGGGATTTTTACACTCCCATGTTTATTGTATCCCTATTAACAAAAGCTAAAAACTGAAAACTACCTAGGTGCCCAAGTTAGATGAATGGATAAAGATGTGTAACATACACACAATGGAAAACTACACAGCCCCTAGAAGAGATAAAAATTCTATCATTTGAATCAACATGAATGGTTCTAGAGATGATTATGTTAAGTGCAATAAATAAAAAGAAAAAAAACAGATACTAGATGATCTCACTCATAGTTGGAACATGAAGACAAAACAAAGGAACAAATGAAACAAAACCAATCCTTGGACACTTACAATAGAACTGAGGTTACCAGTAGAAAATGGGAGAGAGTAAGAGGGGCAAGTGGTGGAACAGCCCACTGGACAATGCTGGAGAACACTTTTTGATTTGATGGAGGGTAGAATGTTTTGACATATATCTGAATGGGGAACCTACCCATGAGTTATTTTAATTTGTAAAAACAAAAATTTTACCGTAATAAAATACTATTTTTAAATGAAAACATTAAAATAGCAAAGGAATATATGTCACAAAACACTCAATTTCTCTCCATATTTCTATTTAACCTTGCTTAATAGAGGGTTTATCCTCAGAGTATATACATTGGTTTTCCTGGGAAGTTTCTGGATTTCCCTGCCAGTAGCACTAACATGGCTACAAATAAAATCATCTTTACCTATTATACCTCAACATGTAAGGGAAAAGAGATGCCCCTATGCCATTTTTCATAATTAATGTTTCCTTGCCTTTATCAAGATAGCTTAGCAAGTTTCACCATAAATATTATTATTCTAATTATGAGCCATCTGAGGCAGTCACTATGGTGAGCAGAATAGGATACAGTTTGGTTTAAGTCAATACAGGTCACATATTCTACAGCAGATGTGTGATACACCCAAGCTCATATATGAACTTGAAATATCAGGCCATTTCTTCCTTCTGTAGGGTTTTGCTCCCCTTTGAAGGAATTCGAGTCCAATATTTTTTAGAACCAGAAATGCTTTTTAAAATATTGGCCCTCAAAAGAAAGGGTTTGATATTTCTATCTGTACTCTACCAAGACTCATCTCTTGTCTTATACGAATTACCCACCTCAGTGGTCAACTCTTCATACCAAGGATTCATGAAGATGTCCTCGTAAGGCCTTTATTTTCTACAAAGATAAATTGATATATCTTTGTATAACTTGATTTCTTAACAAAAGATAAAGACCTGTATCTCTTGATCCAAAGGAAATCAAGCACATTAACTTTTTTTATAAGTATATACTATAAAAGTTTGACAAATCATAAATGTTCATCTAGACAAATTTCATAAAGTTAACATACGTTGTAACTAAAACCCAATCAAAACAGAGAAAATTACCAACAGCCCAGAAGTCCATCAGGCTCTATCCACCAAAACTAATCAGTAACTTTTATTCTAACACTGTAACTCATTTTGTCTGTTGACTTTAAATGGGATCAAAGAGTATCTACTCTTGTCTACCCAGCTGCTTTTTAGCTCAATATTATGTTGTTTCATATAGATTCTTTAATTCTTATGCTTGTATTGTGAGAAATAAAAACTGGTGAATTTATCATGTCACTTAAACAGGATGTTTTCAAATCTTATGTTTGTTTATTTTTATTACACAGAATTTGAATTAAATCCATTTGACAATGTTTTACAGCACAGGGTGGTGGCTCTGTCAGGAAGAGAAAAGGAACCTGACAATGAAGTGCAATCTCCAATGATCTGGATGCTTAGACCCCAGCAGCAGATACCTAGGGCAGGGAGTACATCAAATCCCACAATTTAGTTAAATACGGAAAGTTCCTCACGCATTAGCAGGGCTTCTTTATCTCCTTCCATCTGTGTAATTTTTCTAAATGTTGTCTCTGTCCACACTTGTTCAGTTCAAATACTTCCAGTGATATCACATTACCTTCAGAATAAAGTCCTGTGCTTTATTCTACAGTGTGCTATGTATGTTTCATCACCTGAGATCTGCCCTGTTTGCCTCTAAAATTTTTTATAGTAATATTTATTATTTCTTTAGTTCGCAACGCTAAATTCTATTTAGGATATTGTAACTGCATCTCTGTATTTCACACCACGCCCACCAGCAGAGTTCCAGTGTCCCTTACTGTCACCTTTTCCCTTCTCCCTAACCCCCATAACTATAAGCTTCTTTCTTTTTACTGTTTAAAGGAAAGGTTTACACAGGAATGAAGACAAGCAGGCAGCATGCAGGAAGAGAGAGGAAGAAGCAGCATCTTTATCTTATTTTTATTTAGTTGTTCACATTGGTGGCCTCCCCCCACAGAGCCCAGGACTCGAACCCACGGGTATGTGGCTTGCAACTTCAGGGGCAATTAACCTAATTGCTGCTCCACCAGGGCACCTCCATAACTTTCTTTCTATATTTGACTTCAGAGCTCTGGAAGTCATCTAGGCAGTGAAACGGTAATGAGTGCAATTCACTCTGATCAGATCCTGATAATAGCTAGCATTTATTAAATGCAGCCAGAAACTATGTTTTACATGAATTATTTTATTTAATAACCACAACTTTATAGTGCTTTATATCTAATAGATGAAGGAACTCAGGTCTTAGATAATGAAATTTGTTTAAGGTCACAAAGTCAGTATAGCTATAGAAAAACGTGTTTCTAAATATTAATTCAGTCTCTGGGGTCATGTTCTTAGCTAATTTTTTTCTGCTCTTCTCTGAGATAAGTGAAATAATAATTCTTTACCAATAGTCAATGCATTGAACAAATTTACCTCCACTATCCTACAAATGTTACTTCACATTAGTAATAATGAAAGGAAAAATATCTCATATGAGTTTTTACTACTTTAAAAAAAAAATGACTGTAATTTCAAGAATATTTGATTAATTAAACAACTTGATAAAGAACTTAGAATTGGTTTGCATCCTTTAGTGGATATTTCCCCCTTCTTCCTCTTCTTAGAGGACTTTTCATTCCAATAGTCTCCTTCTCACTTATTCTGTATGTTTCATGAATATATACTCATGGGTTTAAGCCAAAAGCACACTCCATCACCTGGTCACAGTAATTTGTTCAGATAGGGCATATGATCCAGTTCAGGTCGATAAAACAGGGGACGTTTGCTGGAGGCTTTGGGGAAAACAACATCCTTGCTCTCCTGTTGAAGCTACTTGATGAGATATTGTTCCTTCTTTTTAGGGAGGTATGTGACTGTGAGGCCTAGCACTTTAGATGTTATCAAAAGAAAAGTAAGGCTGAGGAGGATGCCGACACATGGTAGAAGGAAATACCAAGAAAATCACTGATGAATTAAAAGCTCTAATAAAACCAAGCTTAAGAGTCCTCTTTTAACTTTTCCATTAAAATATATAACAAAATTTTAAGACCACAATACCATAGCTCTATGGTGAATCTCCCTAAAAGACATTTGTAGTAATATCTTTTCAACCATCATTCACATCACTGCCCTGCTGGAAAAATGTCTATTCTGTAAAAATACTTACTATGGCCCTTTTCATACTGCACACTCAAGATTCTCTTCTCCTTTATTCCTATATACTTCTAGTCCCACCAATTGAATTTTCTTGCCATGTAGCCAAGCGGGTTTGTTCAAACTTGTTTATTCCAATTGAGCTTATTATTGTAAATACATAATTCAAATAAATAGCTCAAAAATCAATGAAATGTAAATGTAAGTTAAAAACCAAAGTTGTTTCAATAAAAACTAAGAAAGGCTATTATTATTATATTATTATTATTATTATTATTATTTTAGAAAGGCTAATAGAATCAGGCTGTCTCTTACTCACTTTAGTGACTCAATAAAGGTGAATCTCTAAGAACTATTGTCACTTAATAAGGTGTTGGCCAGGCAGTTAAAAAACTGGTGAAAAATGTGTAAACATAGAAACTTTCTTTCAGTTCACTTTACAAATGTTTTAAACTTTCCATCTTAATAAGGGAACAAAGTGAAAGACGTGATGACTTTTACTTGTATACATCACACATACATGAAAAAGACTCAAAACTCCAATTATGAGACTTCTTAGTGAAAATTTGTTAATGTCATGACTATATTTTAAAATTTTGGCAAATAAATATGTATTTTTAGACTTCATGTTTGAAATTAATATTTAATATATTAATTTTTTTTAAAGTGTTTTCAAAAAAGGGAAAAGAAAAAAATCTAACTAACATTGTTGGTTAGCCAACCAACTACCAGTCCTAATTATGTCAAGTAAGAAATTTTCTCTCATTCAAAAAACAAGTTTCACAGTGTACCTGCAAGCACCTTGGACCCAAAGTTATCCATAGCAACAAAGTATGAATTATTTTTACAAGTAAATCCAAATTTACAATGAGGGTGGCTTATGGAGTTATACTGTCTTTTATTATTTCATATGTACAAGAACTAGAATAATATCTTCTCATAATAGGTGATAAAATATTCTTGTTAAGTGTTTTTTCTGGAAGTATACTATTTTTATTGAAGACTGCCATTCAAGTACCTGAACATCACTAAATGATTGTAATGATAAATCATTCCTTATATTATAAACTAAGAGCTCTGAGCTTATTCCTTACCACTTTTTTCAAAATCTAAAGTAGAAGATAAAACCAACAAAAACATATCCTACTCATTTTCTTCTCTATTATATTCAGCTTCTTTTTTAGTCGTCTGTCTTACCCAGATAGTCTTTCTAATGCAATAAATGCTTTCATTTTAATGTAATTGTCTTACTTACTACTGAACTATTAAACATCTATAAATTGATTTGTCTGTATTTCTAGGAGGATTCCATTTAATTAATTTGTATTTTACTCTCAAAGGTAAGGTTAAATACAGATAACATTATATTTACTACTATGTGCAAATTGCTGAAATTAAATATTTTTCTATAGTTTTATCATCTATTTCATGTATTTATTTTTTCTAATTGATGTACATATAAAGTAAATATTTAAGCTAAAATTTAAAGATAAATAAATTTCCAAATAGCTAATATATACAGAGGAGAAAGTGAAAGAAATGCAATACCCTTAAGAGTAACAGTAGCAATTGCTATTCCTATTCATAGTTTAGGTTGGCTATCAAGATTGACAAATATATTTACTCTTAAAAAATCATTAAAATATTTTTAAGCCTATATCTCTTTCCTATCTCACCTCCTAAATGTATTTATCAACTCTATATTTGGCTTCTGCCCCATAACTATGTCACCAATGAGCTCCACGTCACTAAATGCAACTGATATTTTTCAGTCTGAATTACAAAAGTTGCACCAATTTTATTCTCTTTTCTTGAATTTTTTTACTCCACACTCTCTGTGGTCCTCCTTCCTTTCTAATCACTGTGTGTCCTTTGCAGTCTTATTTTTTTCTAGAAGGCCATTCAATGCTGGAATCTCCTAAATATCAGTCCTAAATACTCTACACCTCACTCCTCATTTTCTTCTTTGGAAATTTTACATATGCAGAGTGGTTTGATACATACTATTGCATCAGCCCTTCCTATGCATTAAACCAAAACATATATTTGTCAACTGAGTCTCAGACTCAAGTTATACAGCTGCCTAATTGTGACATTGAGAAAAACTGCTCAGACCCCACCCGCTTCTAGAAAGTATTTACTATCCAACTGCAAAGAATGTGGTAAGATGATAGCCTTTAACTGTAGTCTCCATGAGTGTCCATCACAGGTTTTAAAACAAAGTCATACTCTTCTCAGAATGGCCCCAAGACAACGATGATGGAGAAAGGTAGTAGCACCAAAAGCTTAACCATGTCCACAAAATTCAAGACTCCTTTAAAAGATAATCTCTGCTCCATGACTACCCACTGGGCTAACAGAGACTTCGTCAACTCTACATCATTGTCTGAGGGCTCTCCCTACTCAATCCTACTTCTGCCTTTCATTTACAAATGTTACCTCCCAATTAACCTTCTAATTCCTACACCCATCTCAGCATTTGCTTCCTAGAGAACTCAATATTTTCTACTAAGGGACATACAAGAAAGCATACATGAATACACACAGGAGTGAGTACAAAGGGATAAGACCTTTTTAGCACACGTTAATACCCATCAGAAACTGAAAGAGGCACAAAACAACTTGGAAGAAATCAATTTGTTGCCTGATATTAGACAGTTTTTGTCAATTGCCACTCCAGTGCTGGCCAATAAGTATGAAAATGAAGCAGCCAAAGCAACAGATTTGAAGGTATGTAGAGCAAAGGCTTCCACTGCTGCCTCTGAATACCTAAACTGTCAGCAACAAAAACCAAAGCTGTGCCTTAGTATAGCACTAATCTTTGCGACCAACTGACCACTTGGTAACAGGTTGACTATACTGAACTCTCTTCAATTCTAGGAAAGTCAGCAATTCTTTCTCATAGGAATAGACATCTATCATGGGTGTTAAGTTTTTTTGTTTTTTTCCTTTGTACCTGCAAGGACTCAGTCGGCAACACTGTCTGATAGATGATTTGAATAATCAAATGATAGACACACTAAGTTCAAAGGAACCTGTATTATATGGGTCAGTACCATATTTATGTCACAAATAAAAATTCACTTTTAATATAAAAACACAATCTTTTTCAGTAAGTTTTATCAAGTTGAATTTATTTTGTTCTATCATACTTTATGTATTTAATTTATAAATTTACTTTGGGATTATGAATGTGCAAGATCTACTTACATGAAAAGCTTAAATCTAGTTTTAAGACTGTATGTTTACAGTAACATTTGTAATCACTGGGTGACCATGAAAATTGGTTTCTTTGAAAAAGATTTGTTTTAAAGTTATCGGAATTTGAGAAACACAAAGGAGTATTTGAGTGACTGGTCTGGTCTCCTTGAATTTTTTCTCAATTAGAATACAGTCAGTTTGGAGTTTGAACTAAAACAGACTTCCAAAGCAAATTATATACCTCTGAGTGCAGGCCAAAAAGAATGTGGATAGGCCCCAATCTAGTCTCTGCCCTAATGAAGTTTTTAGCTTTTTATGACCACACACAAAACACAGTATCTTATAAATGAATGAATAATACTCAGCATGGAAAGTTTTTCTTAACATGGTAAATTAGAAGTAATCCTGTTCAATAAACACCCTACATGAACTTCTTTCTCTCATATTAATGTTTAGTTTCCTTTAACACATTTCTGACAATAAGCCTAAATATATTTGAGTTAGATAATAATCCACTCAAAAATTCAAATAAATCTATAATCACCAAAAAGTTAAACCATCAAATACTGTATTTTGCATTTAATTATAGGAAATTGAAGCCTAAATAATTTAATTATGGTCATTAAATGTCACCAAATAGCATGACTACATAGCCAGGGTAATTATGTTGGCAACCTTAAAATGGTACAGATTAGGATCTCAAAGAGAATGAGTGGTAATCTACACCACAGTGATTATAAAGAGTTCTATACTCATTCTGATATTTCCAGAAGAAAAGATGTAACGAAGGTATATTGCCTAGGTTTCTCTTATCAATTGGGAATCTGGAATTTAGCAAAACTCAAGGGAGGTTCCCAAAATTAAGTAAATAAACATATTAATTTCCTACTTTCTCACTTAAGTTTGTGAGAAAAAACCAAACTTCCAAACCTAAATAGTAACTGGCAGAGATCCTTGCTTAGAATGCCTATATCAAAGGGAACAATAAACATTGTGGGACAGATGAAGCAGAGTGGTATCATCAGAACCAGCTCCCTTTCTCCAGATGAAGAAAATAAAAGAGCTAGTTAAATTGGTGTCTGAAAGTTTTTACAAACATAAACACAAAACAACTTTCCAACTATACTTCCTTTTATCTAATTTCCCTTATATAGTCATAATATCCCTGTTTCCTGCTGGGGAAGCAGAAAGGAGATTGTGAAAGTACGTGGATACTTGCATGCCATTAATACTGGTAACACTTGATGAATCTGCGTTGCATAGGACAGAGATCTGAAGAAAATGTGCTCACACACATGGCAGCAATTGGAGTAAAGATGTCTAGGGAAAAGTGGCTAGCATTTCATTCTGCTCTTCGCAGGTTGGCATTACCTTGCTAAATTCCTCACAGGCATGGCTTTCAATCTTGAAAGCTCATAAATCTGATTTGTCATTATACTGAAGCATCTCACTAATCCAGTTCACAAAGACTGACATATAAACTCAATTTCAAGTATATTACTTGGCAAAGGGCGGTGTTTGCTGTCATTCATTTCTATGGCCTGCACAGTCTTTACCTATAAAAACACTCCCTATGTGGGAAACTCAATTATAACCAAAAGGTTTCTTGGTGATCATAACCTCAGAATGAATGGTGTCAATTCTATACTGTTTTTAAGCCAAATCTCTTGTCCCTAACCTCTGTTAACTTTGCCCTTGTGATCTTTTTCTGAAAATTCAGGGTTAGCCAAGTCCTCGCAACACCTGACACATTCTTTAGCTACTAAATATATACAATCAGGTCCTAGAGTTCAGTGTTACTTGCTGGGCCACTATTCTTCTTTAGAGATTTTGCTATTCTGTTCAGGGATTCTTTGAAAATGTTTAATCTCAACAGGGAGTCTAAAGTCATACTGAGGAGATAGGGCACTCACCTTCACCCCCAATAGTCACAACACAGAGTAATCGTGCATTTCAAATGTCACTTCTTTAGCATCTCTCATGTTTCCAAAGTGTCATCTGGGCAAAAGACTGTTAAATAAAAGTACATTTGTAAGTGTAAGGAAAATCACTGAGAAGAGTTAGTACTTGGATATGGAATACCAGGGAGATTTTTTTTGCCACTGTTCTCAGACCAAAAAGTCAGAAGCCCCAAAACTATGTAAGATGAAAGAAGGGATGAGAAAACCAAGAGCGAGAAACCAAAATAAGAAGTTACAAATCAGAAACAGTGAAACATAGAACATAAAGTAGGTCAGAAACTCTACAGGAAGGAACCAAAAGTCAGAATTGAATGAAGGCTGCCCTTTGGACATTCCAGGGGTCAGTCACCCTTCATATCAATGTCCACGTGAATAGTGACTCTGGGGGTCACTATGCACAGGCACAGTATTTACAGAGACCCTGAACATGAATGACATCAGAGGCCTAGGTCGTCGAGAATAAGGGACTGAAAGGGAAGGACAAAAGAGGGAGGACAGGAACATAAAGTCACAACATTAAAAGGACTTTTAAAATTCAAATACTTTCTATCTTAGGAACTTTTCTTAGTTCTGCCAAGAGAGAAAATGCATGACTGGTCTATGACAAATAATTCAAGCAAACCACATGTCCTGCTGAAGTAAGGTGGGTGGATGGGGAGGAAGGCAAATCCCAATAGAAGATATTTACAGTAAGGACTCCAAGTTTCACACATTCTCTAGAGTCATGTATTCAAATATAGTATACAATATATTATATATAATAATATATAAGTGAAATACATATTTCTATTGAGGTAACATGTTTTACAACACTATGTAAGTTTTAGGAGTGCATGTGCACTCTTCATCAAATACATGTCACACCACACCAAACATATATTCTGATCCAGCCTGATGTATCACTGAAAACAAATTTCAGAGACCAAGAAATATTTGAGAAATGAGCAGAATGTATATATCCTGTGGGAATTTATAATCTTCGATAATTTATAATTATTCATAAAAGGCCAATGTACTTCATCTGAATATGGAATATTTTTTTCTTTTTTGGTAACATTAACATTCTATGAGACACATTTTAGGAACAAGTAATTAATGTCAAGTGAGATAATTAGCTCTTCTTCAGAATTGGTAACACATTTAGATTTCGAAATACTACACACAAAAAAAAGATGAAAAAAAAAGATCAGAGGAACTGTTATCAGTTGGGAAACAGTCTGAATTGCTAGAATTGAGGCTCTCCTATAAAGATTTATACTCATTAGCATCTTTCTTTTTCTCTCTCTGTTCTCTCTCATCACACACACACACACACACACACACACACACACACACACACACACACACGGTACACAGTTCAGAAATGCTATGTGATCCTACAAATTCATAAGGATCTTTTTATTCTATCACCCTTATCTCATGCCCTCCATCCTCAAAGTTACTTAATGGTTGCCATAAAGTGTAAAACAAGGCACAAAGCTTCTCCACTGAACTGAGTCACTCTACCACGGATGTTTTTTTGAAAGGAATCAAAATGTACTTAGTGAAATGTACAAATCTTACATGTACAAATCAATGGTTGTACTATACAATCAATGACCAAATTTCAAGAGATAAGTATTTCCATATTGGAAGCAAATTACTTTGTCTTTCCTTCCACTCAATACCAGTCCTCATAGGTCATCACTGTCCTGGTCTATGACTATAGCTTAGGTTTACCTGTTCTTGAATTTCATCCAGCTGTTCTTGTACATCTGGATTCTTTCATTCAACATAATGGCTTTGAGAGTTAATTAATGTGAGAGCATATAACATTTGTTCTTTTACTTTTAAGAATATTTTTCTAAGCAGTATTCCATTTTATGAATACATCATAACCTCCAGGCATTTTCCTATTGGTAGACATTTGTGAGCTTCTATCTTTGAGCTCTAATGAATAAAACAGTCTATTAGCAAAATAACAAGTCAATTTGTGAAGAAAAGTATAAATTTCTGCCAACTGAGCAATGTTCCAATGATAATGACCACATCAAGTACCCAGTTCTTGATTTCTAAATATCATTCTCCACTAAAAGGGGTCAGAGCTTCATGGAGAAATCATTGATACAAAGGATAGGACAGAGAAAATACAAGATGAGCCTGGAACAAGAGATCTGTCTGTTTACCTATTTATTTTTGTAATTTATAAAAACCCACAAGTGTATACAAAAGAAAAAAAAAGGAAATTTTCATTATAAAGTGAATATTTACATAGTTCCCAAAAAGTCCCTCCATAGCTATTATAGAGTGAAAAAAAACTCACTTGATGGTAGACATCACCATCATCAAGCAATCAAAGTGAGCATATTAAGTGGGAAAAATAGTGCTACACACAAACATAAGATGTCCACATCCTAATTCCCAGAACCTGTGAATATGCTTCCTTAAATGGGAAAAGGGACCTTGTAACTGTGATTGACGGGTCTGGGGATGAAATGATCCTATTTTATCTGGGTGGGTCCAATGTAATCATAAGGATACTTAAAAATAGAAAAGGGAGGCAGGAGAGAAGTTAAAGAAGGAGGTATGATAAAAGCAGAGTTCAGAGTGATGTGGTTACAGATTTTGAAGATCAAAGAGGAACATGAGTTAAAGAATTCATGCAGCCTCTAGAAGCTAGAAAACGAAGCAGGTTTGCTCACTTAAATCCCTAAAAGCGATGCAGCCCTGTGGATACCTTCATTTTAATTCAGTGAACCCCTTCCAGACTTTTGATCTTCAAAGTGTAAGATAATAAATTTGTATGATTTTAATCCAGTAATTGTGTGGCAATTTGTTATAACAATAGGCAATAAATACAGTGGGATATATCAAAATCTTGTGCCAACTGATAAAATGAAATGAGAGGAATTTGGCATTGCTTCTGTGATATTTCTGACAGAGACACAGAACATAATTCAGTCAAGAGGACGCATTAGACAAACACAAATAGGGAAACATTTTATAAAATAGCTTGCCTGAGGAGCTTAAACTCCAAAGTATTTAAGGAGTTCATAAACCTCAATAATAAAAAAATAAATAAATAAATAAATAAATTAGAAAGAGGAACTGAATAGACACCTATCTAAAGAAAACATACAGTCAAAATACACATGAAAAACATTCTACATCACTCGTTAGAGAAATGCAAATAAAAACTACAATGAGCTAGCACCTCATACCAGTGAGACTAGAAATAGTAGAAACTAGTGTTGGAGGAGAGTGTAGAGTAAAAGGAATCCTCCTACACTATCGGTGGGAATGTAAATTAGAGCAACTTCTTTGGAAAAGGGTGGAGACTCTCCAAAAAATAAATGGAGCTACGATTCTATCCAGAAACCCTGCTTCTAGAAATAGACCCTGAAAACACAAAAAACTCTAATCAGAAAAAATGTCTGCACCCCTGCTTTCATAGCAGCACAGTTCACAACAACCAAGACCTGGAAACAACCTAAATGTCAACAAATAACTGAATAAAGAAGCTATGGTATATATAGTGAATGGAATTCTATGCAGCTAAAAAAAAGAAAGAAAGGAAATCATCCCCTTTGCAACAACCTGGATGGTTAAGCAAAATAAGTCAGAAAGAAAAAGAGAAGTACAGGATGGTTTCATGTATATGTGAAATGTGAAAAACAAATGAAGAGACAGCCCCAACAAAATTCAGAGGACACAGGACAGTAAGAGGGCGGTAGAGAAAGAAAGAACAAGTTGGTAATAGAGAACACTTAGAACTCTGGTGATGGGTACGGTGTGAAATACACATAACCTGAGGTGCAATTTCAATATCCTAAAATGTATATAGCAATGCAAACAAAGGAAATAATAAAATTATTGAAGATCAAGAAATTCTTCCATACTGAAGGAGACAACAGAGATTTTGACAATTAAATGTAATATATCATTTTGGATTGACTTCTTTTTAATGAGTAAGAGAAGTTTAATTGAAGAAAAAATGGCAAAGAAAAAAAAAACTCTCGAGAGTGGGTCTTCCTCTTGAAATAAAGGCAGGGAAGAGGAGGCAAGTAAGCAGACAACCTTCTATAAGCCAGGCAGTGAGGAATTCTTTTGGTGATATTCCTATCTTTTGGTGATATTCCTAGCTGGTCCATCCCTTTTGGTAATTAACTTTGCCCCTTTCAGTCTGGCCAATCTCTTTGGTTAATTAAATTGTTTTTCTGCTGTCTGTCCCTATGAAGGCACTTTTATTTAATGTCCATTCTGTTTTTTTGGCTTTGGTCCCCTATTCAGTTCCTTTCATTTCTTCAAAAAATTTGAGCCCTTGAAATCTTACAAGGGAACAGGGACAGGACTGTTTTCCTGAACAGTTTCCTTCTGAAATTTGGATATAAACACTACCTACTGGGCTGAATACCTTGGTCCCTATGTGATCCTGTTGGAGAAGGAGGAGCAAGGATGGAGTAGGAAGAAATCAATGCTATGTCTACAGGATGTTGATATCAGGCTTCCTCCTGTGGCAGTAGATTAAATCACTGACAGAGTATCATCTGAAGGTAGAATTTCAGCAGCCTGTAAGAAACAAATTTACCCAAAGATTAAAAAGACAAGGACCAAAAACAAGGAGGAGAATGATTGCTATTAAAGGGTCAAGAAAAGAGAGACAGCAAGTGGCTCAGGGGAGGGAAGACATAACAGCCTTCCAAACCTCCTGAGTAGAGACTCTGAATAAGCAGAATTTTTTAGCTACTGTCCCTGCTGGATGATTTTGTTTGCAGTAGTCTCAACTTGAATAAATATATCAAAATAAAAACAATAAGAAGTATTGGCTATGGTGCAGATCCCACCTTGTTCTACTAAAAGGAAATCCAGAGTCAGGTGATGATCTAAAGCCATCCTGGCCAATGAATCAACTGATTTCCAAATTAATTTACTATCTTGTCCTGTTTCTATAGAGACTTCTTTCTGTCACAGTTTTAGTGATATTTTGAGCAGTGACTATTTTAGAGATAAGACCATAAATTAATCCTGATAAAAAGGCAATTAGAGCAATGATGCCAAAAACTATAAATTCAACAGCCCTTTTCTTCTGGTTCTTTCTGGCAGAGTATTGGAAATTAGGGAATGTGTCCCAATGGCAATACATATCTGACTGTCCACACTCCTGACGATTTTTCTGGGTCGACAAAAAGTTAGACTAGGTCTAAATTCTTTTTCCATAAAGTTCATTTTGGAACAACTGGTGAAATCTAAATGGACAAGGATTAAATACTAATATATTATGGATATATAGGGAAATGTAACTGTAGGAAAATACATACTATAATTTTTAGCTCTGAGGATTAGTCAAGATAGCAATCTAGTAGAAGCAAACTCATCTCATCCCTACAGAACAACTCGAATCATCAACTTTGCAGACATAAATGCTAAGGGAAAGTAGGTCCAGAAACTGAGAGACAGCAAAAGCATTCACCAAACAGAAAGGTAGGCAAAATGTCAGAGTTCAGAACTACATTGCAGTTTCAGAATTCCCAATCACAGGGACACAAACGGACCATGGTAGAGGGGGGTAGAAGCTCAGGATGAACTGGACCTCCCAGAGAGTTGGTCCAGTAGCAGGGAGTCCACCAGGCAGGACCAGGGCACAAGCCAGGGCAGAGGGTCTTCATGCAGGGTGAAAAGAAGACTAACACCACAGTGAACAGAGTAAAAGCCCAAGAAGGGAAATTATACAGGACACTGCCATTTCTGGAAGGCAGCTAAGGGAATCCCAACCCCAGCCACTCCCAATATTGTGCCAGAGCCACAGGACTCACCCACTGGAAAATTCCACCCCCAGGCTTAAAGAAAGAAGAAAGCTTCCCAGAAGGGAGGAAGTTTCAAAAGCTACCCACTAACGCCACCCTGTGGGTGGAGGCTGATTGTGAGTCACAACAAGGTGGTAGTTACCATTTAGACCTGGGATGGTGGAGAAAAGCTATGCATCCCCCACATTAACTCCAATCCCAAAGGTTGAACTCTCAGGCACCAAGCAGGGTCTACCTAAGAACTTCAACAAACCCAACCAGTGGTAATGCCACAAGACTTAAAAAAAAAAAATCCCAATGTTCAAACCAAGATCCAGATTTACTCAGTGAAAGTTGATACCCTACACAAGTCTATCACTGCGGGGACACCTAGCCCACTGAAACATAAACAGAATGCCAAACAGAAGACAGAGAGAGATATATATGAAATTATGGATCCAATTGAAAGCACAGGGGAAAATACAAATAAAACAGGCATATGAAAACTACCTGAGGATGAATTTAGGGCAACAGTAATAAACATACTCATAGAAATCAAGAAAACAATAAAAAAAGGAGAGGGGAAGATAACAACAAAAGAAAGAAGAAATGAAGCAAGATATCAAACACATGAAGAATACAATAATGGAACAAGAACTCAATAGAGTAGTATTTAAGAAGCCTCCAACAGAATCAGTGAGTTAGAAAATAGGACAGAGGAATGCACTCAAGCAAACCAGCAATGAGAAAAAGTATGGAAAAAAATGATGAAAGCATTTGTGACCTTTGGGATAACATCAAGAAGAACATTAGCATCATAGGGCTCCCAGAAGGAGAAAAGAGAGAAAAGGAGACAGAAATTGTATTTGGAGAAATAACAGCTAACTTGAGGAATAAAGCAAATCTCCAGACCAATGAAACTCAGAGTTCCAAAAAAAAAGAAACCTAAGCAGACCTAAACCTAGACACATTAGCATCAAAATTTCAAAGATAAAGAAGATAAAGAATCTCAAAAGCATCTAGTGAAAAACTAGTCACATACAAAGGAGTGCCCATAAGATTTCCAGTGGATGTCTGAAGTGAAATTCTACAGGCCAGAAGGGGACAGCATGATATATCCAAAGTGCTGAAAGCTAAGGATTTTCAACCTAGGATGCTATACCCTGTGAAATTATTATTTAGAACTGAAGGAAAGATGAAAAGCTTTTCAGATAAAAATTAAAGGAATTCATCATCACAAAACCATCTCTACAAAAAATACTAAAGGAAGGTCCATAAAATACAAAGAAATCCCACTTAAAAATAATAAGATGGCAAAATTTTAAAAGTGAGGGGGAAGAGAGAACAGAAATGTGAATGGTTAGAATGACTGCAAGACTAATCTGCTATCATACAAAAAGAGGAAATAAACATAGAAATCTTAATGCTAACCTCAGAGTAAATTCAAAAAAAATCTCCAGGAAAAAGCAAACAAGGAAAAAAGGAAAATAAATTAAAACATAAGTATAGCCAACCTACTTAAGAAGAGAAAAAGAAGAACAAAGGCACTGTCTATAACAACACCCAGAAGACAAACTACAAAATGGCAATAGATACTTAACAATAATCACCCTATGCATTAATGGAGTGAACTCACCAATCAAACAACAGGTGGATTAAAAAGTATATCCCGACCTCCTGCTGCATTCAGGAATCTCACCTTCCTTCAACAGATAAATACAGAATCAAAATCAATGATTGGAAGACAATCTCACAAGTGAACAGAAACCAAAAAAAACAGTAGAAACAGTCATATTTATAGTGGATAAAAGATTTTCAACTAAAAAGCATGACAGAAGACAGACTGATATATAATGATTAAAGGGTTAATCTAGCAAGAAGACATAATACTTATTAACATACATGCACCAAATGAAGGAGCATAAAATATATGAAGCAAGAATTACTAGAAAGGCAAGAGACATCAACAGCAATAAAATACTAGTTGAAGATTTCAGCACTCCACTTACAACAATGGAGAGATCAACCAAGCAGAAAATTAGCAGGGAAACAGCAACTTTAAATGACCATGTGAAACAGTTAAGTCTAATAGACATATACCTAACAATCCACGCAACCACTACAGAATTACTTTTCTTCTCAAGTGCACATGGAGCATCCTCAAGGATAGATTACATGTTGGGGCACAAAACATGTCTCAACAAATTTACAAAGACTGAAATGCCAAGCATCTTCTTTGACCACAGTGGCTTAAAATTGGAAATCAACCACAAAAAGAATGATGGAAGACTCCAAATTAATTGGAGACTAAACAATATGCTTCTGAATGACTGTAGTAAAGAAATCAAAAAGGAACTTAAAAAATACTTAGAGACAAATGAGAATGAAGACACAAGTTACCAGAATATATGAATGCAGTAAAAGCAGTATTAAGACGGAAGTTCATTGCAGTCCAGGTCCACCTCAAGAAATAAGAAGTCACAATAAACAATCTAATCATATATTTAAAGCAACAGAAGGACAAGTAAAGCCAACATCAGTAGCAGAAAGAAAATAATAAGAATTTTAGAAGAAATAAATGAAATAGAAAACAAAAAGACAATCAAGAAAAACAATAAAGTCAAAAGTTGGTTCTTGGAAAAAATTAATAAAATTGGCAAATCACTGGCTAGATTCACAAAGAGCGAACATTCTCATAACCAGAATCAGAAATGAAAGAGGAAAAATGACAAGAAATAGCACAGAATACAAACCATCATAAGTGACCACTATGAACAGCTCTATGTCAATAGAGTGAAAAACCTTGAGGACATGGATAGTTATATATAAAAATAAGGCCTATCAAGACAAAACTGGGAATAATTGGAAAATCTAAATAGGACAATCACAAATAAGGAAATTGAAGAGGTAATCAAAAGTCTCCCTAAAAAAAAAAAAAATGCTCAGGACCAGATGATTTTACTAGTGAGTTTAACTAGCGAGTTTAACCAAACTTCCACACAAAAATTAATACCGATTTTTTTCAGGCTCTTCCAAAATATTGAAGAACAGGGAACACTACCAAACACTTTCTGTGTGGCTAACATCACACTGATACCAAAAGCTTATAGAGACGAATTACTACTGATTGTTCTCAAACTCTTCCATAATATTGAAGAACAGGGAACATTTCCAAATAATTTATACAAGGCTACCATCATACTGATACAAAAAGCAGACAGAGATGTCACCAAGAAAGAAAATTACAGACTAATATTTCTAATGAACATAGATGCAAAAATACTCAACAAAGTATGAGCAAACCGAATCCAACAATGCAGCAAAAGGACCATCCATCATGAAGAAGTGGGATTTATCACAGGGACAAAAGGGTAGTTCAACATATATAAATCTATGAATGTAATACACCATATCAACAAAATCAAGGAGAAAAATCATATGATCATATCAATAGATTCATTGAGAACTTTTGACAAGATTCAACACCCACTTGTGATGAAAACTCCTGCATAAAAATCTGACATACCTCAACACAACAAAGGCCATGCATGACAAACCCACAGCAAACATCATACTCAACAGCAAAAAATGAAAGCATTTCCTCTAGGGTTAGGAACAAGGCAAAGCTGTCCACTCTCACCACTGGTATTTAACATCCTACTGGATATCTTAACCAGAGGAATTAGACATGAAAAAGAAATAAAATGAATCTGAATTGGAAAGAAGGAAGGTAAAACTATCATTATTTGCAGAAGACACAATTATATATATTGAAAACCATAAACACTATCAAGAAACTACTAGAACTAATCAATGAATACAGTAAAGTGGTGGGCTACAAAGCCATTGCACAAACATCTGTTGCATTTTTATACACAAACAATACACGAGAAGAAAATGAAATTGAGAGAAAACTACACGATTTCAAACAGAAGTACAAAGAATCAAATACCTTGGAATATACTTTAAAAAGGAGGTGAAAGACCTGTACAATGAAAACTCTAAGTCCTTCTTAAAAGATTTAGAGGAGGATACAAGGAGATGGAAAGACAGCCCCTGGACAGTGCTGGGAAGAATCAACATAGTTAAAATAGTCATCTTACCTAAAGCAATAAAGAGATCTAAATACCATGGATTTATTGCAAGAAAATTTTTGTGGAACAACAATTGATCTCAAATAGCCAAATCAATGAGAAAAAATAACAAATCCAGAGGGATTTCACTGCCAAACATTGAGCTATACTATAAAGCGACAGTCATCAAATGGTATGCTACTAAAATAAAAACAGGCACAGATCAGCGGACTAGAACTGAATCACCAGAAACTGACTCACACACATAGGGTCAATTAATCTATTACTATGGAGCCAAAAGCATATGATGGAGAAAGGAAAGACTCTTCAATAAATGGCACTGGTAAACTGCAAAAGAATGAAGCTAGACCTGTTTCTAACACCATTCACAAAAAATTAACTCAAAATGGACTAGAGACCTGGACATATTAGATGGAAACCAAAAAATTTTTGGAAGACAACATAGGAAACACATTATATAACATCAGTCTTACAGAGGTCCTAAGGACCAAATTCCAGCATCAAAGAAAAATAAAAATAAAAAGAGGACTACATCAAGCTAAAAACCTTCTTCACAGCAAAAGGAAACATCACCAAAAATTAAAAAAAGATAATCTACTAACTGGGAGAATATATTTGCATTTCATATTTCTGACAAATGATTTATAGCTAAAATATCCAAAGAACTCATAAAACTCAATAAAAGAAAAACAGGCAATCCAATCACAAATACAGAGAGGAATTGGAAGGACATTTTTCTGAAGAGAATATATAGATAGGTAATAGGCACACCCCTACTCACTGATTATCAGGGAAATGCAAATCAAAACAATGATATATCACCTTACACCTGAGAGATTATTATCCAAAGTCTGAAAACAACAAACATTTGCAAGGAGTGGAGAAAAGGGAACACTTTTCAACTGTTGGTGGGAGTGCAAATTGATGTAACCCCTAAAGAAAACAGTATGAAGATTCATCAAAAAGTTGAATATAGAAATCCCATATGATCCTACCATCCCACTTCTGGGTATTTATCCAAAATATATAAAAACACTAACATGCAGATTTATACACCCCCATGTTTACTGTAGTCCTCTTCACACTAGCTAAGAAATGGAAACTACCTAAATGTCTAATGTTAGATGAATGAATAATGAAGACAAGGTATATAAACACAATGAGAATCTACATAGTCCTTTGAAGAGATGAAACCCTATCATTTGAATCAACATGGATGGATCTACAGCGGTTTATGCTAAATGAAATAAGTCAAAAGAATAAAAATAAACACTAGATGACCTTACTCACAGAAGGAATGCGAATAGACAAAACAAAGGAACAGATAAAACAAAACTAACCTTCTGATGCTGGTAATAGAACTGAGGTTACCAATAGGGAATGGGATTGGGGTGGAGAGTGGTAGCCGAGCCCACTGAACAATGGTGATGAATTCTTTGTGACTTGGTGGATGGTAGGGTGTTTTGACATATATCTGAGGAAAAAGGGAAACTGCACATGTTGAGCCTACACAAATTTATTTTAATTTTTAAAAGTTAACCAAAAATGATGAAGAAAAAAAAAAAAAAGATGACACAGGCCTGATGTGAAAAAATAAAACAAATAACGAAAATAAAGAGGTGTCTTCCTCCTCAAACAAACAAAAATTCCTATGTTTCTAGATCATATTAAGTCTTCCGAGCCTTATGAATACTTTCTTATATGAATTAGTTTGCCCAAGGACAGGTAACCATAAATGACAGAAGTTAACATTAAACAGCAGATGCAAACTTCTGGCCTAGATTTATAAAGAATTTTCCCTGCAGGAGACAATTCTATTACATTTTTCAGGGTCATTTTACAATTCTTCATCTCAAAAATTTCAGATGCTTCCATCTTCAAAGATGAGTTTAAATTCGGTTTCTAACTATATTCTCAATGTGTTGCTCAACACAAGCTCATGGAGATCACTGATGTCTTTGAGATTAGGTCACCCACTCAGTTCTCTAGAGGTAGCAAGAAGAGACTTTATATGTGGGAGGGAGGGGTGAATAAGTGAAGGAGGATATTCTTTTTCTTCATTTTAATTGTCTCTGCTTTTCAGAGCATTCCTTCCACCTTCCATTACTCCTATATGAAAACTCAAAATGAGGAATAGGACCAAAATATTTTAGTAACCTAAGAGTATGCGGGAGAAAGAGAACCATTATATTTCCTATCAAAGAAAGTTTCTTTCCAGTTCCCCAAACTAAAAAAGCATAATGACATAGTACATACATCAATATAGTTTTTTACCTGTTGTAAAGTCATTCACATTATAACATTTATATGTGAATATTTAAAGTATCAGTGTTGCCATCATTCCCTGAATGCATTCTGCAAGATCCTGGTTTTAATTTAACATCCTCCCATTTTTGTCAATAGTTCATCTAAGTGCTGACAGACAAGTAGCATATGCTCTTCATTCATTCTTGTCCCAAATAATTATTGGAGCAAACAATAATTTTGCCATTTGTCAGAAGATATTTTATTCATTTAATTAACTACCAAATCCCTAGTCTGGGACTCAAACTAAGATTTTGTTAACACCTGATAGGTACCTTTTAATTCATGAGGTTAAATCTCCATTTTTCTCCCTCCCTCTTCCACATTCCTCTAGCTCTGCTGAACTACTAGCTCTTTCCATTGCATTCTATTACACCTCTACTCAACCGTAAAAACAATCTGCACCCTCAAATTTTTCTAAAACTATTTTTTTGAGAACAGTCAAAATCTGGCTTTTCCCTGATACCTTTAACCTTGAAACCTGGTCTAATGTGGTAAGTCTCATTTTGTCCTATTCATATAAAATGAGAATTAAGCCTTTTCATGTTTCCTACCACCCTTTAGCTATTCTCATACATCTTCCTCTTTTTGCCTGTCACCTGCTCCTTATATTTATACAAGCTGGCTTTTCAGGCCATATCATAACCAGGATTCATATTGATGGTGGTAGGTCAAAGGGCCACAGGAACTAACTGAAATAGCTCTGGGTGACCATCATCAGAACAATCTGAGCAACAAAAGTTAAGTAGCATTAGATTATAACCCACAGTATGTGATAAATGTCTATGAGTCCATAATATAATTCATTCATTGACTAAATGGGGAAGAAATAAATATGTAGAATAATTCCAAATAATTTATGTAGCCACTCCACCTTCAAGAAGGGGTGCCAGGATTCGCTCCCAGGAAAAGGGGAGAGGAGGAGGCACCACAGGAGATTAAGAAACTCAGAGATAGAAAGGTGGGGTCAAGGGGGCCAATAGCTTCTTGGACTGAGAGTCTTTAATACTCTGCCTTTTACCAATTTATTGAGTTCATACGCGGAATTGCTTCAAGAAGCTTACGCAAATAATTTTATCTTTACATTGGATTTGCTTATGTAGCCTTTTGTTTTCTAACCACATAATGGTACCTATCTTGTTTGGGGGAGTGAATAGTTACAGAACACTGCCCCAGTGCTTTCCCACAGTGGCCTTCGCCAGGTGCTCCAGGACTGGTGTTCTTTGATGTTCTGCCAACTCCCACTTGGTCCTTGCTCTACTTTCTGCCCTCAACAAAGGGGGAGAGTAATTCCCCAACCCCTAAGTGTAGGCTAAGCAAGCAGATTTCTTTATAAAGAGAGAAAAGGAGGGTATTATAAGGATAACTTTACAGAGGTTGAACCTGAGAAAAACTTCCTCAGCAAGGTAATTTAGATTCACACTAACAATAGGAAGTCATATGCATAGCATGCATCTTTGATATGATGATGATAATGGCACTTTACCCCTGCTGTCTTCTTCCCCAAATCCCATGAACTAAGTATAATCATGAGAAAAACATCCCTCAAAAATCCAATATAAGGGTATCATACAAAATATCTGACCAGTACTCCTCAAAACTGTCGAGGTCATCTAAAATAAGGAAATTCTGAGAAACTGTCACAACCGAGAGGAACCAAAAAGACATGACAACTAATGTAATATGTATCCTGAATGGGATCCTGGAACAGAAAAAGACATTAGTTAAACACACAAGAAATATAAATAAAATATAAACTTAAAGCAATAATACCGTATCACTAATAGTTCATTAATTTTAGCAGATACCTTATTAACTGAATGTGGGGTATATAAGGATTCTGTACTGTCCTCTACATTTTTCTTTGAATCTACAAGTTTTGTTTTTTTTTTTAAGACAGGCTGTTGGCTACATGTAAGATTGGTGCCTATGTCTGTGCCCTTCCTCAGTGTCTGCTAATTAAAAGTACTGATCTCTCATCTCAAGATCCAACAATCTAATTGTTTTGCTAAGTTACAATTCTACCAGAGATGAAGTCTTTTCTTCCAACTCAAATATGGGTTTAGAAAATGCTTGAGCATTTAGACTTGCTTTCTTTGCTGTTCTCAGAACAGTGGTGCCTTATGAACAAGTCCAAGCCATACAACTCAAATAACAACATGGAGGGTAAGTCAGTCACACCAGCCATCAATCCCACAACTAGACATGTGAATAAGGTCACCCAATCCCAGTTGATCTTCCAGCTGATTTCAGCTGCATTAATGAACCCACATGATAAAGCAAAAGAAACCACCAAAATGCAGTCAGGCATATACTGAATTAATAATCGTTTTAAGATATTAAAGGCTGGAGGTTCTGCTACACAACAAAGCAGCAAAGGCCATTACCGTACCTCCTACAAGGTAAATCTCCAACTATACTTTCCAGAATTGCCCTACGCTCCACCCAAATATCCTGTTTATTTTTTTCATTTACTGTGTTTGCACTTTCCTGAGTATTTTCTCATGAAATTTCCCTCTACCTGAGGTGCTTTTACTCTCACCTCTCTAAAGGAAATGTCACTCATCTTCCCCTTCTAAAGAAAGTTTTGTATGTAAATATAAAGGAGAGAAATTTTCTCTTGGAAATAACATAACATTCTTAAGAAATGCCTTGGTGTAAAGGAGAAAACTCTAAAATGCATTACAGAGATTATGATATAGCCTCAGTTGCAGAAACAGAAGCCCAAAAGATAAATGAATTAAGAAGATAAAAGCTGACCTCTCTTTCATGTTAACAGTTAGAGCATAATCAGTCAAGGACAGGCATGGGGAGGGACTCTGTCACGCCAGTCCATCTTCTTGTTCCAATATTCCTGTTGCCTTTATCTGTGTATTTCAAGATGACTTATAACTACCACATCCATATTATAGCCAGAGGAAGAGGAAAAAGTGAAAAGGAAGGCAGCTCATTCCCTTAGGGGAAAACCCCTGGATGTTATGTTTTGCTTATTTTACAATGGCCAGAATGATAGTCATACAATAATACCTGGCTTCATGGGAAGCTAGGAAATGTAAATGCTATCACGGCACTCAAATATACTATTGCTATGAAAAAGGGAAGAACAGCATAGCGATCAGTAACATCTCTATCAAAAGTAAAACCAAGTATATTAGTCTTCTAAAAAGCTATGTATAAGGCAAGAAGGGAAAATGATTTTGTTACTGAGTGATAGGAGAGTAAGAGGTGAGAGATTCTAAAGAATCAGGAAAATAATGGAAGGCTATGACTCCTCCCTGACACCTTTAGCTCTCCTACAAAGTTTCTAACTTCATGGCAAAGTCCCATGATAACTGGTAAAGAGGCTTGGATCGGATCTTCAGGGTAGAGTATAAGCCTGGGTATAAGAATTAGAGAAAGAGAGTGTAAAACTCTGAGAACCTGTAGACAACTACAGAAAGTTTAAATGTAACTAGATCTCAGAATTAGAAATTTGAGGCAACCTTAAATTGATTTCATGAGACAGGAGGCCCTTGCTTACATGTGAGTACCACAAAAGTGCCTTCTACAATCCACAGCTATTAAGCAAACCTGGGTGCTCGGAGTAAGATTAAGCATAGTTGAAAAAACATGTTTTAGAAAAATACTAGTGTAGAGTTCTTAATTATGCTACTTTCAGAAACTATAAAGTTAGCAATTTGAGAGCACTTTTAGTTGGGCTAGCATAGTGTTCATTCTAGCTACTACAAATAGACATGAAGTATGAAACATTTACTTAACTGAAATTTGTTAAATGTAACCATCACAGATTTTAAGAATTTCACTTAATTTCTTCTCAACTGCATTGTGTGTATTGATAATCAGTAAAGGAAAACAGGATAAACTGGCCAATTTTTGTCTTTCCAAAAGAGTCCAAATGGACTAGAGTTTATAATGTTAGTAGAAATGACACAGAAGATGGACAACTTGACAGACTATAATGTGCCGGATTACAAAATAATTCATTGTTGGATAAGTTCTCATCATCAGTAAAAGCTCTTGAGAAGGTTTATTTAGAACCAAACAAATATAAACCACAAATTATCAGGAAGCCCTATGTGAGCCTACTGTGTCATTTTTCAAAGAAAGTAATCCTTTAGATGATAACCAGTTGCAACACAAAAAAGCACTCTCAGAAGAAATTCCTTATTCAAAAAGTATCCCTATCCTTCCTATGCAAGATGTATGAGAAGTGCAAAATATCTTGTCAACTAGGAAATGCAGGATATCACTCTGACCTATTTGAGTTATTAGTCGGTACTTAAGTTTTTTGCTCAGCTATTCAGGTAACCTCTACATTATTACCAGCATACAGAATTCAGGTAATCTATATGAGTATTTCACATTATTAGTAACAATAAATATGGGAATATCTATTACATTCTGACAATATTCCTTTTCTTTATATGCCATGGCTTACAAGTACTTGTGTCAGTTGCATTTGAAACTATGGTTAAAGTAATATGTAACAGAAGTCTTAAGCTTCTAACATACACAATTTCCAAATTTCGAGTTTTTTAATCCCACCATCTCATGTGAGAGGGCTCAGTGTCTCTGAAATACACCTTACTACCACTTCAGGTCTTATCTGTCCACAGCTGGACAAAATTTATGTGGCTATGCCAGTCTTTGGGACCCAGAGGCATCTCTGCAATCTTTGGAATACACTCAGATTGGTTGCTGGTCTCCTAAAAATACTTTTCAGGTTAAAAAAAGTAATTTCCCATAAACATGTAGCCACCACTCAATCCAACAATCCCCCTTCTAGACATGTACCCTGAGAACAACAGAAATCTAATCAAAAAAAGTATCTGGACACCTATGTTCACAGCAACACAATTGACAACAGTCAAGACATGTACATAACCTAAATGCCCATCAACAGGTGACCGTATAAAGAAACTGTAGTATGTATTGAATTGAATAGAATTCTATGCAGCTGAAAAAAGGGTGAAATCATCCCCTATGCAACAACCTGGATGGAACTGGAGGGGACCATGTTAAGCAAAAAAAGGCGGGGTGAGGGAGGGAGAGGGAACAGGATTGCCTCACTCATATGTGGATCATAATACAACAAATGAACAAATCCCACAAAAACTCACAGAATACAAGGCAATGGCTACCAGTGGGGGATGGGGAGGACAGTGGGAAGAAGGTGGTGTTCAAAGATACAGAAATTCTCATGATGTGACGTGAAGTATATATGGACTATGAGGAGTTATTTCAATGTCCTCAAATGCATAGTCACGTAAACAAAAGAAACAATAAAGTTCTTTTTAATTTCACATATGAAAATTATTCTTGCTATAAAGAAAAATTTTTTAAGTCAAAAAATGAATTTCTAGTACATATTCCCTCCAATCTCTATATCCTGTGGTACAATGATAGAAACTGGAATTACAGCCCCGGTTAGCCATTCCATATTTCCCAAATTCCAAAATCTATTGCACATACACACACAAAGAGAAATAAACTAAAATGTGTGTACATACTTTGTGCAAAATTTTATGTAAAGCCAAATACCACTTAATACAAAACTATATGTCAAATAGTCCTTTAGCATAATAAAATTTTACACTATTAACTATTTATTACTTTCCAGAACTTTCCCCAACCAAACAGAAATAAAAATGTTTATAAGCTAACAAGCATTAGTAGGTAGGTACCTGAGAAGGGAACATCATCTGCATTTCCATTCCTGGAATCAAAATCCCAGATCAGAGGTAAGTAAGAAACTCTAGGTAAGTTTGTGGGGAATTAGAGAAGTGAGTACTTTCTGGCTTTCCAAAGACTACAGGTTTTGTGTATCTAATGCAAACAAAAAACAAAAACTACTCTATAACATAGTAACTTAAAATATTGTTCATAGTTTCCATGAACCAGGATTTAGGGAAAGCTAGGATAAAGCTGGTCCAACTTGTGGGTCTCTTCTCTTTTGCAGTCAGGTAATAGCTGGAACTGTAACAATTGGAGGGTGACCAGAAATCCCTTCAAAAGTTGGCGCTCTACCCTTATCTTCCTGAGTGTGGATTGGTCTTACTCACTCCTAATGAACAGAGTAGTGACAATGCATAACCTCTGGAACTACATCATAAAAGATATGCATCTTCCTCCTTGCTCTCACTCTTCAATCACATACTCTTGGGGAAGGCAGTTGCCATGTTGTGAGGATACTCAAGCAGCTTAATGGAAAGGCCCACATGGTAACATAAGTAATCACTGAGGTTTCCAGTCAATAGCCAGCAATGAAACCTCTTGCCAACAACCATGTAAATGAGTCATCTTGGAATTAGATCTTTCAGTCTGTCAAGACCCAGCTGATATCTTGATTGTAATGTCATGAGAGTCCTCTAGCAAATCATCCAGCTAAGCCATTCCAGAATTCCTGACCCACAGAAACTACCAAGTGTTAAGTACATGTTGTTTTAAGTCACTACATCTTGAGGTAACTTGTTATGCAGTAATAGATAATATGGGCAGGACGCTGAAACAGCTAAGGACTCTCCAGTCATCCTTTTCAGACCATCTCAGAGTCTCTCCATGTGATTTTTCCGAATGGATTCATTTGGGATTCCTCACAGTACGGCAGTTAAACTGCTTAAACTGTGGTTGCTTACTTGGTTGCTATTAGAACATCTAAGGTCTATCTTCAGAAGTCATTAGCACATTCTCCTTCATATTCTATTCAGTCATAAAAGTTGCTGAGTTTAAAGAGGAGTCATATATTTCCACCTCCTGGGAGGTGGAGGAATGTCAAAAGTTCTATCATATAGAGAGCATGTTGGATGGAAAACACTACTGCATCATCTTTTGAAAACAATCTCCCACACTTCAAACCTTCTATATTTAAGCCAAGTACCACATCCAACAGGGCATTTGAATAGATTAGCTGAGTTAGAAATTTAGGAGTTATCAGTGTATAGAAAGCCAATAGGAGTAATAGCAAAATTTAGGAAGAGGATAGAATGTGACAGAGATATAGTTTAGGAGATGACTATGAAGAACTCTGAAATTTAAAAATCAAATTAACTGAGAAGTGTTCAGAGAGGTAGGAGGAATTCTAAGTATTTTATTGCAAAATCAAGAAAAAAAGGAATATTTGAGGAAGAGTTGTTCTTTTCAGGAACAAACACTGGAACAAATTTAAGTAAACTAGTAATAGAAGATTCTTTTCATTGGATTTAGCAAGGCAGAGGTCACTATGGCTTTCAGTAGCTTGTTGGAGGCAGAAGTCAGAACAAAATGACTGAAAACGACAGGATTAAGCATAGTCCTAGGAGGGAGCTGAGATTAAAGCACAAGAAAAGGAATTGGCCTTGAGTAAGAAATATCTCTGGGACTGAAAGGAAGATTAAGGTGAGCACTAATGAGTACATAAAGTGAGGGGACAAACTATCGAAGGAATTCATGTTTGAAAGTCTCTGTAAAGGTCATTTGTTGAAAGGCAGAACTCGTAGTCACCTGGGTCAAGGAGCACTCTGAAGGCTTGTTACCAAGAAAAAGGCAGATAGGTCCCTGCAAGACTGACTTCTAAAATTTAATTGGGATTGAATTTCACCTTTTGTTTAAACAATAAAAATAAATAAACTGTTGATTTCTATACAGAATTTGATAAAAAATAAAATATTTAACAATATTAGATTTTACTACCAAGTGATTATTGGAAGGTTAAGACAACTCTGATTATTTCCTACATCTCACCATAAGCCACCTTCCCCAGGAAAATTTCATTTTTAAATCCTTCAATTTATTACTTCAATTTATTACTGATGTGTAGTTTTAGTGAAGAGAGGGGGAATAAAGGCAAAGGCTCATTGCAAGAGACAGACTGCTTATAGAATATTATATTTATTATGACATTTTCAAATAGCATAGTTATTTATAACATCATGTATGAGACACTGTTTTGTCATATTTTTTTTTTTTGCAATTGGTCTGCAATAGTTAAGTAGCATGGGTTCCTTCTCAAAGGAGGGTCTTATAAAAATTTATTACAAGCTCAAGATCAAGAGTGTTCTCAATAGAAAATATCTCCATAGCAGATGGCTCTTTGGCAATGGAAAACAAAGAAAAGAGTGTTGCATCATATGAAAATAGGTTCCCGTTCAACAAAAACATAGCTTATCCAATCATAACGGATATTGAGAAATGAGTTTAACCTTGAGACAATGACATTCAAGCCTTATGTCTTGCTACATCAGGTTGAACCAACAGACCTGTAGACCAAAGTTCTACAGATATATAAAGTTCTGATAAGAAGGAGAAAAAGACAGCAGTGATATGGTGACTGCTGGAGTCACCTATCTTCCTTACCCCAAGGTTGGCTATATCAATACAATATAGCTATAATGGCTACAACTGTAAAACAATACTACATATAATAAAATTATTCTCAAATCTGAACAGATGGCCCACAGAAACTCTGCTTTCCTAATCCTGTTGTCCCCATTTCCAAAAAATTATATATTACATGCCTTCACCAGGTATATCCACTTAAGATGAAGACACTATGACCAAAATATTATGCTCTGGAATTTAATTTTTATGGTTATATTTAACGCAATGTAGATATTCTTAAATTAGGTTGCTATTAAAAGACTAGGCCTATATTTCAGATAAAATTTTGGATCAGTTGCTTGATAGTGTGTTCTGTCAAAGTTAGATGTTTAATAATTTCATGCAAAGAAAGACCCTATCTTTCATGTATCTGTTGTATGTATATTAAAGGTATCCAACGAAACCCAGTAGAAGAGGAACTCTCAAATGTGAGGCCATATCTCTGAAACAAATTAAAACACTTTTTCCAGAAACAAGAAAACAGCCAATCTTCCAAGGAGTTTTACAGAGAAAAAAAACTTAAAAGAACAGAATTTATCCCTTTCTATATCTATCAGAAATAGGATTTTTTAAATAATTTTTAAAGGAAAGGTGCAGGCAAGAATAAAGGTGAGCAGAGACAGGCAGGCAGGATAGAGTAGAAATAAGTTCTTTATTTTATTTAGTTGTTCATCTTAGTTGTTGCCACTGGTCCCAGGACACAAACCTAGAACGTTGGGCAGTATGTGGACTGCACCCAACCCCTACTCCACCAGGGCATGTCAGGTTGCCATTTTGAAGCTTACTTTATAATAAGTTAAAAAGCTATTTAAAAACAGACCACCAGTTAACAATTGCTATTTCAACAGAAACCATAAAAGAAGTTGAACTGTTGCCCTAACAAATTCTACTCAATAGTCAAAAACATTCTTTCCTCCATTTCATTCTGTTATAATGGGTAAAGACATAAAAATAATTGGCATTTCTAAACACTTAACTCTTTGTCAGATTATTGTTCAAAGAAAAACGAACATTGGCCCTTTTTTTTTTTTTTTTTTAAGGAAAGGTGCAGGAAGGAATGATGGTGAGTAGAAACAAGGAGAGGAGGAAGAAGCACTTATTTTATTTTTATTTAGTTGTCACATTAGTTGTTTCCCTTTGAACCCAAGACTTGAACCCAGGAGTATGTGGCCTGCTCCTTTGGAGGTGACTGACCAAACCTCTGCTCCACCAGGCCTATCTTTTCAAATATTTGCAATTTAATCTGATGAAATCCAGTGCTTTGATTTGTCTCATGCATCATTAAATAGTTAATCATGAGCATGTGTAAGGGTATTTGCAATAATTTATAAATTGGAACTAACCAAGAGTTTTCCACAGGTAAGTTGAAAAAATCACTATCATGAAAGGTCCTCCACTAGGATATATATTCCTTTAAGGAGGAAACTTGTCTCTCATGAACTCTGTCTATGCATAGAATAGTACTCAGCACAAAGTATGTGCTCAGGAAGGTCTGCTAACTGAAATGAATATTGCAAATATGCAGACTCCTAAAGGCTATGAAAGTTATACAGGTTCCTTGTTTCTTTTTCTGCCACTGCATATTTTGTATAAGAGAGTCAGATGTATATTGAATAAAAGAAAAGGAAAATAATCAAGTCTTTAAATGCCAGAGGAATCTTCATATTTGGACTTCAAAGCATAATCCTTTTGGACTTATTTTTTACTGAGGTTTGTCTTTCGTCTGCCATAGAATATCACTATAAATTTAAGACACAGAATTCCCATTTACTACTACACTGCTACTCTGAAACACAAAAGAAAAAAAACAAAAAACTGCTGAACAACAGGGACATCTGCTGGTTGAAACCTAATGCTTCCATCCTTTAAATATTACGTCTAGATGGACAAGGAATTTTGGGTAATGAAGTTTGGAGGAACACTAAACATGACATTGTTTTAAAATAGCCTGCTTCTATTAGAGTAATAACAAAAAGCAATTGTTTTACTCCAAGTTGCCCAAGCAGTGGCCCTATCTAAAGAAAGACTGAGTCATTAACTACTGCCAAAAAAATGATTAATTTCCTGATCTTCTGGTTTAAGATACTTATCTTTGATCTCAACAAACATTCAAAAGTCCTACTAAGTTAAGGCATTGTGCCATACAGTGGCAAGCTGAAGCTATGAAACAAGACAGAGTTGGTAGACAGTCCATCTCTGAACATGTGCTGAGCTCCAGTTTTAAAGTAATAGGAGTTAAACTCAACATCTATGAGAGACTTACCAGGGCCGTGATCTCACCAATTTATATATATTATATAGGTCATTTGCTTTCTGCAAATATATTCTTTCTCACACTAGCTGGACAAACGCCCTCCAACCTCTCACTCCCCACTGTGGTGATTTCTTCTCACCTTTCCAGCCTCTGCTCAAATATCTTCTCAGAAAACACTGTTCTGAATTTCTTCCAGAACTCCCAATTTACATCTTTCTACGAACTTACAAAAATAGGCAATTATTGATCAGCTTTTTTAAACATTGTTCTTCTCCCTGCTACGCCAGACTATAAAGGAAGACGTCTTTGAATAGGAGTGCAAACTTCCTCCCAATTTTAATAATTTAACTGTTTTATTTTGCACAACAAAATTTCAAGGACTGAATGAAAACTTTTATCCTCATTTGCTGGGAGTATCTTAAGTCTTATTTGTCCATTCCCCCTAATTCAAAGAGAAACCAATTTTTCTGTTCCATTAATAAGTCTCAGTAAATATCTATTATAAAAGAAACAAAGAGGGTATGGAGAGGTAGAGAAATTAAGTACAGAGACGAGACACTGACACAAAATGAAGGGTGGAAAAAGGTTTTATGATGGAGTACCTTAAGCCCCAAAGAAAAGTCCAAAGGAAGAGTCTGAGACAGGAGAACACCTAGAGGAGACTGACTGTAAGTCTAACTAGGGACAGTTTGTTCATTCCTCTATCAACACAGGACATCACAAATTCTCCATAAGTTTGGTAAAGGTAACGTCTTTTAATGCATACCTATCAACTGTACTAGGAGGATGCTGAGACTCTGTAGAAAGATAACACACTACTCAGTAATTGTATTTCTCATTTACTTTGAATAGAAGGTCTTGTAAACTTATTTTTTCTTTTCTGAATCACACTGACCAGGACATGAGACGATCATGAAACAAAATATCTTGACTTTCAGTATTTTCAACACTTTTATGTTAAAGTATAATCCTTTCAAAAAAGAAGGAAATTTCATATATACACAATCACTGCTGATGTTCATGAAAGTTTTATAAAAAATATGAAGTCCAAAGTTAATCATAACTAGCAAATACAACAAATACCACAATTTTACTTTACTTTTATACTATAACTTCTATTTGGAATAGAAATATACTCATGATTTTTGCTACAAAACACTGAATTTCTAATTAGGTAAATCCTAAGATACTAAAAATCTCACATTCCCTAAGTACACGTTGACTAAATAGTAAAGTAGGAATAAACTAAAAGAATAGTTGCAGAAATTTGTTCTAGGATTCAAACTATACCATGGATACTTTTATACTGAATTATTCAAGTTAAAGACAGAGAGATGCTATTAAAAAGATTCACTTTTAAAATTATGCCATAAACTAATATTAAAATATACTTGTCTTCCCTGAATAACTTATCAACTGAGCTTGGAAAAAGGTAGCTACAAAAAAGGAGAATAAATTATGAGAATGCACCTGACTGTTTAGGGAATTTACAGTAAAGATCAGGCCAATCTTCGAATTTACAGAAGAGAACGGGCACCCAGATTATAATCTAGATAACACCATATAATGCCTTAGTGAAAATAATCCTATATGATTATGCTTTATGAAAAATGTGGCTAATTAGGAATCACTTCCTCATCAATGTTAATGTTAGCAATTTTATATATGTAATTATTATTTCGTTAGTTCTTTTATTAGTTTTTTTTAATTGCTTTTCTGGTTCAGGAGTTTATTAGTTTCCATTTTTAAGTGCTTGCTACATAAGTCATAATCTGTGCAAAGGATGTTGCCTATATTATTCTAAGAGGTAGATTTTATTATCCCCATTTTTCTAAGGCAAATGATGCTTAAGAGATGAACCATGCCCAATAGCAAGCTAACATTCACACTCAGGTCTGATTCCATCTACAGCAGAATACATATTATCCTGCCTTGTGGTTGTGTTTTGATTTTGCTTACATATTACCTATATATTCATTTAAAAACTGAATATGACATAACCACAATAGAATGCAAGGTACTACAAATTAGCAATACAATCCTGCTTCTGGCATTTGCTTCTGAAAAATTATCAAACATTTCCATCTTCCAGTTCAGTAAAGAACCTGGAAAATAGCTGTAACAATTTTTCATTATAAAAAGACTATTGCCAAAGCATATTTTGTGAGCTGAACATAGTTTTGCCCTTTTCAAAAATGGTAGTTCAGAACACAGGCTCTGGAGTTGAGGCTTCAATTGACTTTACCACTTATTTTCTGTAGGCCCTGAGACACATCCTTCACTTCTCTTTGGTTCCTGTCATAACTTGGATTCATTTGTAACAGCTGTACTGCTATATTTGGTACTTGTGAACATTAATCTACTACATATAAAGCTAACACAAAAAATGTTGGCTCACTAGCTCATGTTAGTTTATCCAAATCCAAAGGTCTATTTAGCCCTTACATATTTCTTTAAGTAGGTTTAAGTTTTTAGAGCAGTTTAAGATCCACAGCAAAATGGAGGTGAAGGCAGAGAATGCATATGTACCTCCTGCCTGGCCCCTGCATAGGTTACCACCCAAAGTCCAGTTTATATTAGGGATCATGCTTGATGTTTAATATCCTCTAAATCTGAAAATGTATACTGACATGTACCTGCCACTATTATATCATATAGGCTAATTTCACTCTTAAAAAATCTGTACCTATTCCTCTCCCTCCTGCCCAAAGCCTGGCAACTACTAATCTTTTTCACTATATCCACAATTTTGCCCTTTGCAGAAGGTCATATAGTTGGAACCATACATACAGCCTTTTCAGATGGACTTCTTTGATGTAGTAATATGCACTTAAAGTTTCTCCATGTCTTTTCATAGCTTAGTAACTCATTTCTTTTTAGTGGTGGATAGCATTCCATCGTATGGATGGCTATACATTAACCTACTAAATGACATCTTAATGCTTCCAAGTTTTGACAATTATGAATAAAATTGCTATAAACATCTGCATACAGGTTTTTGTGTGGACCTAAGTTTTCAACTCATTTGAAAAAATGTCAGAGATAAATTGCTGGATTACTTGCTAAGTAAATATTTAGCTTTGTAAGAAACTGACAAGTTTTCCAGGTAGTTGTACCAGTCTGTATTTCCACTAGCAATAAATGACCTTCTATTGTTCTACATTCTTACTAGCATTTGGTGTTATCTGTGTGTTGGATTTTTGTCATTCTAAAAAGTAATGGTTGTTTTAGTCTTTTCAAAAAAAAAATTTTTTTAAACCCATGCCAATGTGTAATTTGCTTTTATCCCCAACGTATCTTCTATGAATCAATGTCACTTACACAGTCTTTAAACTATACTTTGCAGTCAAAGGATACCAGAGTTGCATAGAATAATCAAAACTGTTAAAATGGAAGAGGAAAGTCGCTAAAGACTAACTCATTAATTCAAAAATAATTTAGGACATAACATAATCATACATCTTTGATATCCCTCATTTGACTCTCACAACTGATTCTATGTTCTCACTGTGATAATATCTCACAGTGGCTCGTCATTCCCAGGAGAGAAAAAGTATAATAAATTTGGTACTATAAGCAAGTAAAATGAAATTAGAATCACAAAATGAATTGTAATAGGGCTCAGATCACTCAGTCTTTCAATTTGCAAAGCTTTGGAACGCTTTCAAAATAGAAATAAAAGCAATCCAAAAAAATCGTCTGTCAGGGTCTCGCGAGGATTCTGAAATACTGGTATGGGAGCAGGGCCGTGTACCGATATTTTCCAAAAGATCCTAGGTAACTCAAGAGCAACCTACACAGAAAACCAGTGCTTTAAAAAGTACCACACAAAGGAGTAGTAGCTTCCTACCCGCAGTGGATACATTTCACCAAGGATTGCATGCTCAAGGAAGCTGCCCAAATGTGAAAAGCTAGACACAAAACTGCCTGCTTTCTTTTACACTCAGGACGACACCCCCCCCCGCACCCCCGATACACTCACACACCTAAACCCGAAATATTCCACACCGAGACTCCATTCCCTCCGGGCTAGGGTAACATGAATATTCAATAAGCGGAGCTCAACTGTCCAGAACCAGGACCACAATTGTGTCAGAGAGAAAGATTTCCTTTTTAGCATCAACAGTTGGGTAGTCGGTACCAAAATTTCCTAGTAGAAAAGAACTGTCGACCACAAACCGCCACACCGACCAGTACTAAAGCGTCAACAACCTTGAGCCTTTCTTCGCGCTCCATATTGGCCGGAAGTGACGTCTAGAGCTGGCACGCAGGGCCTCCTCAAGAAGGAGGAGGGCGGGAGGAGGGCGGGAGGAGGAGCCTGCGGGGGCTGGGGGCGGGGCGAGGCCACTGCTCCGTTTCCGGTGGCTTGTCGCGCTCGCTCACTCCAGCTGCAGCCACTCTCGCCCATAGCTGCTTCCTCCATCCTGGTATTTTTTGGAGCCTCCATCCTGGTTCTTCCAAAGTGCCCGGACCCAAAACAGGAAGTAAGTGCGATGGAACCTTCAGGTCCCAACCGCCGCCAGGGCCGCTCCGCCCAGTGGAGCCTGTCCGGCCCCCTTGCTGCCCGCCTGCTCCCGCTGGCCGGCGTAAGCTGCCGGCGCCCGGGCACCGCGGGCGGGGTCGGAGCCGGGCCTTCGTGACGCCGAAGCTTTCGTCCCGGCACGCTCAGGCCGGGGCCTCCCTCTTGGGGCCGGGCCTGTGGCAGTGGCTTGGGCTGCAGAGCTGGGTAGCAAGTGGCAGCCGAGGCACAACAGCGATCCGGTGGGGGCGGAAAATGGCGGCGGCTTCGGAGGAGCTAAATGGCGCCGGGACCCCTGGGGGTGGGGAGGGCCGGGAGCTTCGGCGGAGCATTAGGCCCGGGAATGCGGAACGTAAGGAAGCTTACTTGCTTTCTCGTGATTTCCTTTTATTTTTTGTCACCGATTTTGGTATGTGGTGCGGTGAAGGAGAGAGAGATGGACTTGGGTAGGATTGAGAGTTGGGGCGAGTTCTCCCCAAACCCCTTCCCTTTTTCCCTCCTACCTTGTTTGCGTCTTAGCCTCTTCTCCCATCCTTTTGGATTATCTCTCGCTTGGATTTTCATGGCAAAGGGGAGAGAGGTTACTGGCCCCAAGTGTTTCTGTCAGCCTGAGTCTCATAAAAAAAAAAGATGTATATAGGCTGGAGTACGGAGACAGTCTTAGCCGAGCAGAGACTAGTAAACTATGTCTTCAAAGTAGTGATTGTCATTATTTTGCCGAGTTCTGAGTAGTTTTACAATTTTTTTTACTTCTTTCTCCTTTAAAATAGATTTTGCTTGGAGTATCTTCAGGGACGTAGTGTCACTCAGTCCCCAGATTTGCGAGTAGATTTAAGTGTCGTTTTGTGCAGTTGAACGATACAGCGTGTGTTTTTATTTTTTTTTATTTGGTGTAGATAAGAAGGTGATAATTATATGAAATATACATTAGGACTACCTCTCCCTTTCCCTGGTTGAATTTGGAAATTATATTCAGTGTGTGTTTGCTTTTCTTCTAACTTGATTCATCGTAGTGTTGTAACTCCTTTCAGTTGGCTAAGCGGCTTTTTGGGGACATTCGACAAAATACATATTTTGTAGAACTGCTTCCTAATACTCAGTATTTGGGGCTTAGAATAATACCATTGGGAAATTGTTTTTTTTAACCAGTTATTATGCCTTTATTTTAAGTTAGTGAAAGACAGTTAATCTTTTGTATTTTCGATTAAGAAAATTTTCTTCCATTGTAGTAAAAGTTTAATAAACGGAATTTTCACATTTTTCCATTACTTCAGATTCATTGTTTATGCTGGTTTTAAATTTGTGTTTCAAACAGTTTTTCGAGTATTGTATTTTAACATTTTTTAGTAAGTTGAATAATTTACCAGCACTTCACTGTTTTAAGACGCTAGTAATCATACACAAAAACTTATGTACAGTAGTAAGATTTCATTTACTAGGTTGATTTAGAAATGTAGCTAAAATTTAGGGAAATTTTTAAATTGCATTCTTTAATATCAAAAATGACGGGATAAAATGTTTCGATTATAACTTTTTTTTCTTCACAAGGAACAAAAAAAAAATAGCTTGATTTCATCAGAAAAAGCAATTACCCCTTATCAAGAGAAAATAAGCCTCACATCTTGTAATTTCTAATTTTGACTCCCATATTTTATGTGCCACCAAACAAGCAAATTTTTTTTTTTTTTTTTTTTTTCGTTAATAGGCTCACCCTAAAAGAGCTTGGGGACTGGCTAGAACCTACATATGCTTCCTAAATCTCTTTGATTGCAGTTGAGCTGGATGGTGGAGCCAAAATGCTATTGCCCTATTTGCACCAACAGTTAATTAGTAAATACTGGGCGTTGCATACTTACTTAGAACTTTGAGTTCACACTTTGAACATTTTTTTATGAATGAATATATGCTATATAAACACTTGCCATGGGTCTTCAGGTTTTACAAGTCTTTGAAAGGAAGCACAGAAAAGTTTTGGATTTTGGATTTGAGCTTTGAAAGCAGAGTATGCCTGGGAAATGATAGCTGGTAGAGAATAATATCAAAATAAAGAAGTTGTCCTATTTGATCTTTTTTTTTTTTTTTTTTTTTTTTTAAATGGAGTACATTTACTTCATTTTACCCTAAGGCAGTGGGAGAGAGAAGTATATTTGTGAAGTCCAGTGTTACTTGTTAAGTGTTTGCATTATAACAAAACTGGTCCTTACCTACCTCACATAATGCTTATCTTTTACTTCATTTATCTCTCCCAGCATCTACAGACCCTAATTTGTATTAATGTAATAAATTTGTATATCCTGCCAATAACATCTTGTTATTTTAAACACTTGCTTTTCCCATGTTCCATTAGGTACACTGACTTAACTTAAAACATGAGAGGGTAGGCAAGATGTCAAACAAGTGTCCCTAAGGACTGACAGACGGACACACACACACACACACACACACACACACACACTTTAAAATATTGAGGAGGTTGGGAAGTGTTTTTGAAAGTAAACATTCCTTTGCAAAGACATCACAACTTTAACAATAAGAGTTATATTTTTCATAAAATTATCTAGAGAGACTGCTTATTTAACAGAAATGGAATATTTAGTAGTCAATTTTCTCTTACTACCATTAGCACCTTTTTTTTATTCAAATAAAAAGATGTCCGAGGAATTTGTATAGTTTCAAATGCTTTGCAATTTCTGCAGATGATTTCCCTAAATATAAAAAATGACCCAACCTGAGAAAGTGGTGAACCTATTGCAAAATGTGTTAAATATTAAATACAAAATGTAGTACTTGTTTGTTTTCATGTTATTTCTCCCCTTTTCATGTTTTCTTTCTGCTGTCAAGAGAATTTTTGTAATAGAAATGACAAATAGGATTTGTTTTTTTGCTGTTATTACATGAAGGTAAAAAAATAAATTTAAATAAAAGATATAACCTGTCTATCGTGTACTTTTTTGAAGTTTGTGGAAAAATAGCTAATTCTATGAGTGAATACCAGAAAAAAAAACCGCGTTCAGGAAAAGCACACTGGAGAAAAACCGTTATGAACAGTTTATCTTTTATTTGTTATTCTTTTTTGGTTTTTAGCCTGTTGTCAAGCCATTTTTCCAAATACTGGACTATCAAAACTAATTTTTATTTACCATTAGGTGTTATGTAGTAAAAGATGTTCTTTAGGTTTATTTACTGCCTGAGTTTAAGAGTATGTTGAAGAGGTGAGGTGCACTTTCATAATCACCTTCAGTGTAAATGAATGATAGTGATCATTTGATGAATTTCCCTTTAAAAAGCTTCTAATGGTACCTTGCATTAAGTGCTCATTTTCAAATGGATGATATCTTAAACTAGTCATATACATTTATAATCTCTTTAAGTCATTCACTGGGTAAAAAAGTTTTTATTTTTAATAAATACTTTATTCCAAACCAGGTATGAAATGCTGCATTTTGAAATGAATGATACTACCAAGTAACTCTCTTTACTCAAAAAATACTGTTCTTTGAAATCAGTATCTTCAGCACTAATGTTTCTTATAGTAAACTACATTAACATCTTTACTGATATTTTATGTAATAGTCATTTTACTGTCTTAAAATCAAGCTTTAATGAACATTATTAGGTTTCTTAATTCAGTGTGCTTTATGTTCATTTATAGCTTTGTCTCTTAAAGTATATAGAAAAACAGATCCCCAGGGACCTGTGACCATAATTCAAAACATTCACCCTTCAATGTGAAATGTCCCATTTATCATTAAGTTATTTCATCGATTTGTTTTCTTGACATCCTCTGAGTAGCCATGTTCAGGATGTAGGAGTTTGTTACTCTGTTCCACTAGGACTTTAGCAGAGAATCCCATCCTTTAAAAATAATCTGAAAACACGTCCTTCAAATTATTTTACTAAACATATCTCCTAAGTATTTCCTAATAATGATAGTTATGGTGGTGGTTATTATGTACGCATTAAAAATGATGTGGAAAATACTCCTCAAAATGTTACATACATGTAAGAAAAAGTTACAAAAGCTGTCTCACTATGATTTCAATACTGTAGAAACAAAAGTATGTTGATACATGGATAAAAGACTTGATCACAAAAAATTTACAAAGGAATATAGTATTTAATTAAAATACTGTAACATTCCTTTTATATTGAGTCAGAAAAAAGACTGCTCTGAAAACTATATATCCTTAACTACCTTATTAGTCGAATTATACCAAAATCTTCCTCTCAGCTGGTAATTCATCCAGTAAAATTCCTAGTGCTCTATGCTCTGTAGCTTGCTTGATTTCATCTTTAAAAAGTAAAATATTGAATGTTTTTCATATCATGTCTCATCTTTCAGTGTAGATTCAAACACTTCAAACATCTAGGATCAACAGTGTTATAGCACTTGTGCGTCTCATAACCTGCTTATGATAATACCATCTTGGGAACTAAAAACATATCTACATAATTCATCCCAAAACTGGGAAGAAATTTCACTTTTCGTGGTTGGTTCTGGTTTTAAGAAATTTGACAGTTGCCCAGAAAATCATTAAAATTACGTAGATTCATTTTATGCAAACACCATTTATGATACTCTGTTGAATAACTATAGCAGCACTGAAATGGAGTAGGATGAAGGACGCATTTGAATTCTGTTAAATAAATCCAAGAGTTCTTTCTGTTTTACATTAAATAGTCATTTTGTCAATTGGGAGTTATAAATAAAAACATTTTCTCACTTAAATGTGAGTATGCATAAGTGCTCCATAATAACTTTTGTAGCACATTTCTGGAATTCTTGATTTTATGAGGCTATTGTTACTGTTTCAGAGATTCACCAAATGATGGAAACATTGCAAAATGCCATTCCAACTGTTAAAATCGCTTTTTTTGCTTTTTAATATATCTAATTAGTTTTAAAGTACACATAGTATAACCTATTACAGAGAAGATACAAATGAACTGATTTTTTTACATTCCAACTGTTAAAATTGCTTTTTTCCTTTTTAATATATCTAATTAGTTTAAAAATACACATAGTATAACCTATTACAGAGAAGATACAAATGAACTGTTTTTTTTATCCCACAGAGGATAAAAAGTTTGATGGTACATTTTTCTGATAAACCAAGCAGAGACTGGGTGTAGAAGTCAAGCATACTTTTCATGTATAATGAATTAGAATATAAAGCTTTACTGTACTATGTTGATTCATTCACCAGTATTTCTCAGGCATATCAGAATACAAATGTGCTCTTCTAAATAACAGCTATCTTAACACCCCTCTAGAGGTATTGTCCTCTAATTAATTTGAAAACAACCTCGTGAAAGTATTGTTTTACATTCCATACTTCCAATTCTTTAGGTACTTTATTAGGACTAATCAACTGTTCAAGACAAAAGCCTAAGAATCATCTTGAGGTAGCTCCCTTTCTTTTAATTTCTCGTCTCTTCATTGGGAAATTTTTTCAATTCTGCCTGCAAATTATATCCTCTGCCCAGCCTCTTTTCATAGTTGCCACCAATTCCCTTGGACAACAGCTTGTTTTCATAACTTACTTCCTTATCTACTCTCCATTACTAAAATGTGATCAATCGTTTAAAAATATAAAGTATACTCCCAAATGAAAACTCTACAGGGATTTTTAAGACCTTGTGAAATTTGCCCATCTTTGTTGTCAGTCTTCAACTACTCTCTTTTCTTGACAGTTTCTATCATACTATCTGCCTTTTCCCTATTCCTTACAGGGCAAGTCTGATAACCTCCCTTATAGACTTTCCTGTTATTAATCAATTGACTGCTTGCAATCACATATTTAGAATGTTCATTTTCTCCTCACTTGGTTGCTGAGGCAATGTAAAGTAGCCATTAAGGTACAGTTAGTGTTCATAGGATGAGTAGGTGATTGGGAAGGATATATTGACATGAATGCATGAAACAACTGGAAGGAATAACGGATTGGGGAACTGGAGTAGGGAGTTGACTTTATCTTTACCTTTTGAATTTCAAGTCATAAAAATGGTTTAACTATTAGAAGTAAATTAAAAATAAAACCTGCTCAGTTGGAAAGTGGATTTAGACCATCTAAGGTGATAGGTCTAAAAGAAATGGCCACTATAATATCTCCACTACCTAAAGAGTAGTTGCAAATAGTATGTACTTATCATATACTATTTGAACCTAGATTCCTGATTTAAAGCTGGTACATTTTATAGGCCACCTTTAGTCAATACATGTTTTCAAGAATGAATTTAACTACTTTACACCCTTTTTCCCTTGTACTATTATCTCACCATGTCTTCTTAAATCCACATTTTTCATAAAGTGATAGATTAACTTGAGTTCCAAGATGACATTCATTAAAATGTCAAGCCAGTAACCATTTTGTACTTGTCAAAAGGGCAAGTTCTACTATGTCATTTCCTTTTAAATGCTGGGGTAGAATTTATGACATTAATGGTTGGGGTTTTTTTTGGTGTTTTGTTGTTTTTTTTTAAAGAGAAAGCGGGAATGGAGGTGAGTAGGCAGGCAGGCAGGAAAAGAGGAAGAATCATTTTATTTAGTTGTTGTTCTTGGTTGGTCCCTGAGATCCTAGGACTCTAACCATGGTCCTTAGTCCTTGAGATGTATGTGGACTATGCCTAGCCAGACACAGTGGATTTATTTGTTACTCTTTCGGGCCACTCCAGGATATGAATTTAAACACCCTTTCTGGGAAATTAATTGCAGTATGACTTAAGTTTAAATTTTGTCATATTCTTTGATCTAGTAACCACTAAATTTTTTTTAAAGAAATAGAGCTTATAAGTACTTCATGTTTTAAGGAAATGAAAAATAGGAAGCAACATAAATGTCTAGTGATAGGTAATGTCACTTTTCTTACACAATGTAAGATAAATTATACAGAAAATGTGTGTAAAATACTACCCTGGTTTCCTTCACACTTTTTAATATGAGTAAATTCTAAAAAGCAGGATATAAAATTCCTTATATACTATATACATTCATGCACATCAACAAAGTGAACTCTGATTTTGGTGAGTTTATGGATAATTTTAACCTTTTTCTTTTAATGTTTTATTTTTCCATCTTATGAGCAGGTATTACTAATCTGCTTTTTAAAAATTATTAATGGGATTCAGAAAATAGCAAAATCTAATAAATGAATGGAGTTTTCTCTAACAGCTCTAATACTGCATTTATTTGTGTATAACAGTTCTCAAATATAACTATCCTGGAAAGGAATTCTAATTAGCACACTATACAAATGGGAATTTTAATCCTTGGTTTTTGATGAAATAATCTCTTAAAACTTTTAAGTCCTGCTGTGCTTTCCAGTTCTTTGGTTGACCTGTCATAAAGATATTCATTGAAATAAACATTTTAAAAATAAGTCATTTAAGATTACATAAAATTTTACATTGGATTCAAAAACTTGCTTGTGATTTACCTTTTCTGACCTGGCTTTTTGGGATTTCTTTGTTCCATGGGTCCCTAGGCAGGGTTGGTCACATATATAATTTTAATGCTCTTAGATGAACTATAGTTTTATATATAAGGAGTGGTTATTAATAATATAAAGAAAAATAGTTACTAGTAATATTTGTGATACTGTATTGCATAATGTATGCACTGTTACCATCATGTTACATAATGGTACCAAAGACTGAGTACATAGAACTACTAGCTTTGTTGAATCTATTTTTTCCAAGAATATTTAATAGCCTGATATGGGACAACTTGAGTTGAGAAACTGCCTATAAAGTCAGTAGGATCTCTTCATTGGGGAATATACTATTAGAGGTTGATTTCTGGAAGATCCACTTAACGAATAATTGTGGTTTTGTTGTTTTTCTAGATGAGACATCACAGAGGCTTGAAGCAAAGTTTATATGAGCATATTGCTAGCTTAAAATTGTTTGTTCTTATTAAGACTTATTACATAATGTTACTTTTTCAGAGTGTTGCAGAGGTAGGAACATGGGAAAGAAATGATCTGGATAACATGAAAGTGATGCTGGTGGCTAAGGGAAGGCAAAGCAATTCCGTGGGAAGGGCTATAGCTGATCCATCTGTTTTCTAGGTAAGTGGTTTTCCAAGGACCTCAGCTTCTGTTTTGCAAATTGTATTCATAACTGAATCATGATTTCCATTTATCTTTAATTTGGGGATGGCATTACCACTCTAAAATGAATGGTACCCTTTTAAAAACAATTTGCATTATACAATTTAATCTTAAATCTTCACTATGTAAATGTTAAGAGATTTTAAGCTTTTCTGCTAAGAGAAATTACATTTGTGTAAATGGTAAATATGTGCAGACTAATATCTTGTATATAGGAACCATATAAATATTGAGTATTGATTTAATATACATCGAGACCTATGTTCTCTGATTATTTAGTTGGTGAAAAAATATGTGGACAAGACCAGAATGGAGTGTTGATAAAAGAACTTCATTGATCATTATAAAATAAATCTGAAAGATATCTTAAATGATAAACTTGAAGATTTCAACCAGGGCATTGATTATAATTCACTGCATTTCCCTCTGTCAACCATGACATGTATACTAAGACTTTCATTTTTCAGCCTTTCTGAATAAGAAAAAACAATAGCAGGTAAAGAGGGTCTAGCTCCATAGTTTTTAGAAAAGTAATTTAATTTTGTCAGTAATAGATGGAAATACTTGCTTAATATGATGAAATAAAGCAAAAAAAAAAAAAGTGTTCCTCTTTTTCAGATAATCATAGATCTTTGTGTAGATACTTTGAAAAAGTGATTTGGAGAAGTAATTAGATTAAGATAAAAGTTTTGCTGAATCTTTTGCTAAAGAATTAGAAGTTAAGCTCATGTGAATATATAACAAAGCTCATATACATATATATGTATATATAAATATATACACATAAACCAGTAGTGGTGAGAGTTTACTGATATGACAATTTAGAACAACCTCTCTTTTATTGGCTGTGGTAAAAGAAACTCTTAAAAAGTAAATACTTTCAGATTTTAGTTAATCACAACAGTCAAATTCTTTCAGGTTATTACGTCTATTCTAAGTAGTAAATATAAACTTTAAAAAGCAATTTTTGAAATCTGAGCTGTCATTGTAATTTCACATTAAGAACACTTGGCAGATAACCAAATTGTGGAAGGTTTTGTTTTTGTTTTGTTTTTGTTTTATTTTTTATTTTTTATTCCAGAGTTAAGGGGAAATTGAGAGGGAGATTAGGAGACTACTTCATATTCATATTTGGAAATAATATTTTCGATTGAATCTGAAATCTGTTCTTGTACAGATTTGAGTATGAGCACAGTTGAAGAGGATTCTGACACAGTAACAGTAGAAACTGTGAATTCAGTGACTTTGACTCAGGACACAGACGGGAACCTCATTCTTCATTGCCCTCATAATGGTAGGAGAACTTGCTGTAACATAATCGTGAAACTTTTTAGGTTTCTGAATTTCATGTCACCATTGGTCTCTATTATCCGGATAGACACTTTAGGCTAAGACAATTAGAAAACGACGTTATCTCTTTGGATAAATAGAATCTGTTAAGCCTCCAAAGATGATGATGGAAGATTTTTAATATGATCACCTGTAATGAATTAAGACACAACCACCATGAGGCTTTGATTTTGTTACTTTTCTACCTATTCCTGATTAATATTTATTACTTATTTCACTTTAAGTTCAACTTAAATTGCTCGCCTTGAGTCTCTTTTTATTCAGTATATAATCCCTTGGTTATTTCATTCTTATTTATAGTTTTAACTACTACCTAGCTGTCAAAATGACTCAAACTTCTGTCTTTATTATGAATTCTTTTTTTCCTTTCTCCATCAGTTCCTTTATTTAGTATCCCAGATTATAAGTCTATCATCTCCCATATTCATTCCACACACTTATTGATAACATTGTGTTTCTTGAATTTTCCCTATCTCAAGTCCCCCTTGGTTCATATTCTCATTTCTCTTCTGGGTAGCTCTGATAGTCTCCTGACTATTAGCAACTGTTCCCACCTCTAATTCATCTTTCAAACTACTGATTGGTCATGATACTCAATAGCATAGGAGGATTTGGGCTTTTTTATATTTGTCATGATTTTAGAATATAGTAGTTTAGATTTTTTAGTTTGGTGCATAGGTGTCCAATCATTTCAGCCTCACTTCGCTGCCACGTTTTGTAAGTCAGTGTTCCAGGAATTTACAACTATTTTTATTTTCCTAATATACCTTAAGCTTTTCATGAGTGTGTAAGTGTCACTCACATGTTACTCCTATTGCTGGTTATAATCAGTTTCTCCTATCTTTGTTTCTCTTTCAAGTCAGAGCATCTTCTCCAAGAAACCTTCCTTTACCTCCATTCTCTGTTTATATAAGTCTCTTTATTTCACCTTCTTAGCTCTTATTAAACTACTTTGAAATCACTAGTTTAATCATCTCTACTACACTATGAGCTCCTATTGATAGGCACGGTGTCTTTCATTGTTCTGTTCCCAGCACTTAGCACATAGTAGGCAGTCAATAAATATTTGTGAATGGATTAAAAATTGACTTCCATTTATTAGTAAAATATTTGGAAAGCTAATTAATTGATTCCAGAGAACTGGTATTTAATACGTGGCATGTTTGTTGATAGTTCCTTTCATAAGGATAGGAACTGAGGTATTGCACTAGGCTTTGATTTCTGCTTGCAAAAATGGGTTAGTTACTTAGCAAATAGGTCAGAAGGTTGTTTTATAGTTGCTACTTGAAGATTTTGGTGTTCCTCATTGGTTTGATGATTTTGAGATTTTGGGCTTTTCTTTTCACTAGAAGCCGATGAAATAGACTCAGAAGATAGTACTGAACCTCCACATAAAAGGCTTTGTTTGTCTTCTGAGGATGATCAGAGTATTGATGATTCTACTCCTTGCATATCAGTTGTTGCACTTCCACGTAAGTCACTGTGTATTAAGAACGTAGTTTCCTTTGAGAATAAAATTTTAGCTTGTAAGATACTGAATTAGCATTTCAAGACAAACTTGGACCCATTATTATTCTCTTCATTTAGTCAAAAAAAACTTTTTAATTAACACCTAATGAGTGCTTATTTATATGCCAGGCATAGCTCTAAATTACTGCATATATCGCCTAATTTAATCTCAGCTTTTTTTTAAATTATTATTCCCCCTCCCCCAAGAAGCTTTGTTTGTTTTTTGGATATTTTTTCCTGACTGTGCTCTCCCGCATAACATTTTAATAACATAGTAAACTGTGGTATATTTAAATGTATATATATCTTTACTATGTTAATATAGTTTTTTTCACCTCCCCCAAGAAGGATATTTACCCTCACTGAGAAAGCGTTCTTTCTCTGTGGTATTATTGTTATCCCTATTTTGTAAGTAAGGAGACTTAAGATACAGAGAGGTATAGTAACTTGTCTAAGTTCTATCCAAACACTCTTTGTCTTATAGTTTATACTCTTCACACCAGTGCTGTTATGCCTCTTTGTGGAATTGGCAAATGAAAGCTAGTAGTCTTATTTATTCTCAGTAGGAAGGCTCTTAATATATTTTTATTTCAAGATTATCAAGAGTAAACTGAATTCTAAGGAAGTTTAATAATTTGGGTGGAATACTATTGACAAAAGACTAATAATAAAACACACCAAATGTAGTGTCATTATATTTCTGATTTTGTTTAGAAAGGATATGGAATCTTGTTGGTCTGTGGTAGCCCCACAAAGCTGGAGTAGATGTCTTAGTCCGTGACAATGGAGTTGTGCACAAAGCTTTCATCTTGTACTCAGTCTCAAGCAAAATCACATCTTCATCCAGTGCAAAAAAACAGACTAGATTCACATCAGAAAAAATTTGTCTTTACAAGTAGATACGTATTCTGGATTTAGAGTTAATTTCTTATTAAATTGAACAGAAAGGAAGCCATTTTATATCAGTTAACTTCTGAGACTTTGTTGAAAGAATATGTGTGTTATTACTGCTAATATTTCTTGCATTTGTAGCATATACAAACCTAGTGTATTTCTAAGTAAATGATCTTTCCACCTAATGAAGATTCTTATTAATTTAAAAGTTTGTCCTTAGTTGACTGTTATATTGTGATTCAGTTTTAAAACTTGAGCAACCTCTGTCACTGTATGGACATTTCTAAGCTTGAAAAAAATTTTTATACAGACATATTTGACATAGAACATATTAGTTTCTAGTGTACATCATAGTGATTCAATTATGTATGTATGTAATAAATGTTCCACCACCCCCAAGTCTAGTTAATATCTATCACCACGTGGTTAAATTATTTTTCTTGTGATGAGAACTTTTAAGATCATTGAGGTCCATTCTTCCAGTAGCTCAGTTTTTTGGTTTTGTTATGTTATAATAGGAAAGGTACAGGCAGGAATGGAGGTGAGCTGGCAGGCAGGAAGAGAAAGGAGGAAGAAGTGCTTTGTTTATTTTATTTAGTTCATCTTGGTTGTTTCCCTGGGCTCCAGATTTGTGTGTGTACTGCACCCAGTGAACTAAACCACTAGACCACCAGGGCACACCTTCAAGTAGTTCAGATTTTTTTGAAAACAAGCTTTAGTGTCATCCTTGACTTTCCAATTTCTTGGATATTTGGTTTATCGACCAATCTTATTTGTTTTACCATCAAAATATATACAGTTTCAGCAACTTTCATCACCTTCAGTTGCCTTCACTGTTCCAAGCTGCTTGACCTCTCTGACCCAAATAAACTTCTTTGCTCATCTCTAGCTCTCACTGCCCTTCAAGCTGATTTTTACCTAATAGCCAGAATGATCCTATTAAAATAAAAGTCAAATTATATCACTCCTCTATTCTCCCTGTGAGAGTTGGAAGGCAGAGTCTTTATTGCAACCTGTAAGTTACCGAACCATATATCTCTGTTCTCATTCACTGTATTCTGGCCATACCATTCTCCTTGCTACTCATATTAATGATTTTCCTTCTGCCTGAAGTTCTCTTCCTCAAGATTACTGCATGTCTAGCTCCCTTCTTTACTTTGTTCGAAGTTTTGGTTACTTTTCCTGGCCTCCTAACCAAAATTTGAAACAGTCTATCCCTCTCCAGTACATTTCCTTTCCTGCTTTATTTTTTTCTCCTTACTAATCATCCAACAAAATGTCAGGCTTCATTTTGTTTTCTACCCCACAAAAATATAAGTGCTACAGAGGCAGGGATTATGTTTCTTTTGCTCATTACTGTCTTCCTCATCACCAGGAATAATATTTGGTGTATATTAAGTACACAATAAATAATTAAATAAAAATAAATAGGGATATTGGCAAGTAATACATTAGGAAATTGGATGATCACATACAGATTTTTTTTTTTTTTTTCAAATAACTGGAGGCAGCCGTCATTCTAAAGTTGAACTGTTCCTTTGTTGAAGTTTCAGAAAATGATCAGAGCTTTGAGGTGACCATGACAGCAACCACAGAGGTGGCAGATGATGAGATTACTGAGGGAACTGTGACGCAGATCCAGGTATAGTAAGACTTTTTACTGATTGCAAGAGGATTATACTCAACACATTGCTGAAGTAATAAAATGAGAACATAATTTGTCCAACAAATTAACAACCATAAAATTGAGGTAAGATTTTTTACTTCATTCAGATTTCCAATCCCCATGTATATGAGTCTCTGAGTTGTAAGCAAAGACAGAAGTTTAAAATTCATCCCCTCAGTGGTTCACATCTGTTGAAAGAATGACTCACATCTGTTAAAACATGATTAATATTCATTCTTTCACTACATAGAATGATCTGACTTAACTATTAAATGTTAAATAACTTTAAATTTTATCTTACCAGTTATATAAGATTAGTATATAAAAAAAAATTTTTAAAGGAAAGATACAGGTAGGAAAAGAGAGGAGGAAGAAACGTTTTTATTACTTGTTCATCTTATTTGTTCCCCTTGGCCCTGGGTCAGAGCCCAGCAATTTGGGGTACATGTGAACCACACATAGCCAAAAGCAGTGGCCCTAACTATGACTCCACCAGGACATGCCTCAAATAGATTTTAATTATAACAGTTGTTCTTATGATAGTACTGTTCCTTCCGGTCCCTATAGGACTAGACACATTTTACCATATGTTAATAGGTCGAATAATAATCAGTCTTGTTATTTTCTTTTTTGTGAGCTGCTTTAATGGGTCCATCTCTTCATTTAATAAAATATTTTTTAAATAGGCCATTTTCTTATATGAAGCATCACAATGACACTTCTTCATTTAAGAAATCTAATAGTTACAGGTTGTTAGGTAACATCAAGGACTTGGAACATATCAGATAGGTGCACTGTGAATTTTTTGTGATTAAAGCTTCAGAGTGGTTCCAGGATGACAGGCTTTCCAGAGAAGTGAGTCTCCGATGTGTTTCAAATAGTTTGAGCCAGCCACAAGACCCTTAGAGTTCAGTGATTTGGATAAGTAGATTCTCTCCCAACCCTTGAAGCAACAGAAAATATCCTTCAAAATAGGGCTTTTCAGTTTCAAAGATTATGTAGTCTCACTTTCAAGCTTTTTCAGCACAGTAAAAACAATTGTGTATACATATTTGTTTGGTTTACAACCTAGTTATTGTAAGATTGAGCAATTGAAGTGTTAATCTGTTGAAGACAAATTATTTGGTCGTTTTGGGTTGTATCCTAGAATTAATAAAGTAATTAGGTTTATTAGCCTCTTGGTTTATTATTACCATTTTAAAAAGTGAAAAACCTTTAATAATTTATAATATTTACTACTTAATATGATTAACACTAGGTTGTGAGTTAAAATCAGCATAGTTAAAAGTTCAGAAATAGTCTGCTTTTTGCTGAGCCTGAGCCCTTTGTGTCAAACCAGATGTAGTTATTTTAATCATTACTAGAAGGAACTGATGTCTCATTTCCAATGATGGGACTAGCTTGAAAAATAATTTAGAAATTAAGATATTTCCCCATATGTAGTATTTTGTTTATAAGTATTCAGTGAGTGAAATACTTATTTTTAGATTTTTGACCTATAGAATTATATTATGGGCTTGATTCCCTACAAACAACTCATAGTGGCTTCAATAAAAGCAACAGAATAGCAAATAAAACCTGAGTAATTTGATTGATTTATGAATAAAGTAGTGAAATAATTGGGGAGTGTAAAATACTATAAAGCATATTAATATCTGTATGCTAAGTATAAATAAATACCTTTTGAGGCACCTAAGTCTCCTGCTACACTCAACTCATATGTTATTGACAGTGTTGAATATGACTGCTAAAATTTAATAATTATTGGCTTCATTTGAGGAATATTTACATGTGTAACATTAAGTGGCTTGAGTAATAATTGTAACTTCATCAGGAAAATTTGAGCCATAAGACTTTGCCCAGAGATAGCAATTAGTGAGCACAGTAGGTTTATTCCTAATGTTCATAGAATGAGGCTTGTTGCATATTTAGACTTACTTCAGGAAATAAAGATTTTATTCTTTTATCAACTACAAGAGAAGATTATCTCAGGAGTGCATTTTTTATATTATAGTTTTTAAAGGCACGTCTTGTATGTATCAAGGTTTCCTGATATTTCTCTGTATTGCCCTTGAATACCTTCTCCTGTTTGTGATCTTCAGAATAAGAGACCTTACACTTCTCTCTAATCTGTCTCAAGTCTCAGCTTTATAAAGATCTCGGATCTTTAAAAGGAAAAATAAATCTAAAATGTATAAATATAAATGTAGTTATAAAACTTTGCATACTTGTTCAAGTGATTTCTAACTTTCTGCCCACGGAATCAGTCTTTTTCAGTACAAAGTGTCAAAGGAGTATAAGCACAAACTGCCCCCAAAGTGAGATAGAAAGCATTTGAAACCTTAAAAACTTGCTCTAAAAATGAATGTGTGTAGCTGAGTTCTCTTTTGGAGTCAGACAATAAAACTGGGAGTTTTCCAAGTGAGCTTTTATGTAGAAAATGATTTTCATTAAAGGATAAGTAATAAAAATGTGCTATTTGGAAGCTACACATACACACAACAAATAACATACATCATGCATATGTATGTATATTATTAAAACTAAACAGTAACCATATCAGTTGTTAAAACTTAAAAAGGTTTTTTTAAAGAAATGGTTTATAACTAACGTTTTATAGGATTATTTGCATGTAGTGATAATAAAAAGCAAATTGACACCAAAAACCCCCAACAAATACACATATTTTAATGAATGTACTATATTCATTACCACCAGATATAAAAATAAATAAGTGATAATAGAGGTATGACATTTCTCCTCATTGTGCTTTGGTTGTTCAGCAACATCTTCTCCCTTTTAAAAAACACGAGATGAATTCCAGGCCCTCTTAAAATTCAATTTCATCTGATTCAAGAAATAAAGTCTTTGTTTGGAACAAGCCCTAGCCAGAGATATAATTTTGTACCCAGTGGTAGTTGAATAAATATACTGAAAACCACTGAATTTTGTAATAAAAAGTAATGCTGTTATATATTTCTTTGAGAAGTTTCATTAATGAGGTAGAAATCAGTCCTAGAAGTTGGCTGAAACAAAGTTTGTCAATAAACAATAAGTGGACCATACTTTTGCAATAATGTCTCTTAATGCAATAAGAGATTACATTACAGATGACTATATATTTAGATGCAAATTAGCTGTGAAGACATTAACAATTATTATAACAACCCTAGTATTTCCATTATAAGTATAAATAATTTTAAATAGGAAAATATACAAATAAATTTGGATATTCTATGTTGATTTAAATCTGTAATGGAATATTCTGTAAAATTCAGTATTCTATAAAATCCAAGCCACTAGTATAGCATTACTTGCTTAAATGAAGATCATAGTTTATTAATGCAGATAATTTTTTCACATTTCCATAATAGAAAATATTAAGAGATATTTTCTATAAATTGGATTTTTTGCTATATCTAAAACAAATGAATTCCATTTTACTATGTGAATGTTTTAAAATGCTTATTAGCGCATTACAGAGATGAGTCAGGTTGAGTATTAAATCAAGCTGCTACTTTTTTTTTACTTTTACCTTTTCAAGATTCTACAGAATGAGCAGCTAGATGAAATATCTCCCTTGGGTAATGAGGAAGTTTCAGCAGTTAGCCAAGCATGGTTTACAACTAAAGAAGATAAAGATTCTCTGACAAATAAAGGTAAGATATACTGTCAATTTTAGTGTTCACTGGAAAAAACATGGAAGTTTAAAAAACTTTATAGTCTTAAGAATTCTTAAGTGGACCTTCATAATTATGATTAAGTTGTTATAGTAATTGAGCTTTTCTAATTGAACTAAATTTGGTTCTGAATGAAACCCTGAAAGTGATATTTGTCTTTCAATAATTGATCATTATTATTTCATATTTAAAGGAAAGATATGGGCAGAAATGAAGACAAGTAGGCAGGCAGGCAGGGGAGAGAGAGGACAAAAAAACAATTCTATTTTATTTTAATTGTTCGTTATCTTGATTGATCCTCCCTGGGACCAAGTCACGAACCCAGGTCTTTGGAATATACATGGACTACACCAGCTGGGCTTAACTGGTAAGCCACAAAGGCATGCCGGAAGTGATAGTTGTGAAGTCTTTTATTTACTGTTGTCTTTATTTAGGAAGGTCATATGCATTTTTCCTTAAAAACCAAAGGTTATAAAAGTAACTTTATCTGACAATAGTTCAGATTTTAGGTAAGTAAGAAACTACATTAGCTACATTTTATTCCTGCAGATAATTTATTTTATCACTAAGCAAATCTTTAATATTTTACGCTTCTCAAGGAGTAACATTTTCTATAACATTGTTTTCTTTTAAAGGACATAAATGGAAGCAGGGGATGTGGTCCAAGGAAGAAATTGATATTTTGATGAACAATATTGAGCGCTATCTGAAGGTATCTTTTGACATGTTTTTTTGTTTCACTGATTTGTTCATTGCTGGTTGCAAAAATATTAGGACAGCATATATACTCATTAGCTTTTCCCTGATTTTTATAATGGATGATTGGCTAATATATAGTATCTTTCTTATTCTAAGTTGTATTGTTTTAATATATTTTTAAAATTCACAGTCTCAGTTTAAAATAGCTTTTTTACTTTAATTAACACCTGAAACTTAGACAAAATTTTAATAGCCTCGCAGAATCTTAAAATCCTGTCTCTTCAAGCAGCCTATAAGTTTGAGTCTAAAGCCTAAGACATGCCTCTTCTTTGAGTGACCTTAAGGCATCATACTATTTTCCTATTAGCTTCATCATTCTCTTCAGTAAATATCTGTTGAACAAGTATTTTTGAGGCACTAAGATGAATTGGCTTATTAACGCATTATGTTTGCATCCCCATTTGAGGATGCTAAAACTTATGAGTGCTTTAAGGCTTTGTATCATAGGAGTACTACCTGTTGAGACATTCTGCATGAGATCAGAGAAGAAAGAGTATTCTCAGGAATGGGTGGAAAATGTTTGGAAGCACAGGATTTTAGCTGAGTCTTAGAGAAAGAGGTGACATTTAGGCTGAAATAGAATTGGAAGCAATAGCAATAGCATGAGTAAAATGAGCATTAAGGAATCAGAGGTCAAGCCATTAAATTAAATTAACCCCTTTATTTTAAACCAAAGTCATTAGCCTCTGTAAATTGACTTTTAAAACCAGCCTATAGAATTGGAACTCTGTCCTCTGGGAAATGAGAAAAACTGGTAGCTTAAGGGAGAGATTGGTGGGGTACATCTGTGCTCTTCTGAAGAAAATCTTTCCAGATTTGTTGACTGTGCCATAATGGAGTTAGAGTCAAATAGTGCATATTTAAAATGCAGACCATTTAGTGCTGCTTGGAGAAATCAAGTGCACAGTATTTGTTTAAGCATTCTGTTGTTTAATGCTTAGATTGTTTATACTTTTTCACTCATAAATATATTGCTGCCTAGAATGTTCACATTCTTAATTTTAAAGCTGCACCCTTCCTAACCTAAGCTTTGTAAAACATAGTTTTAAAAACTTGTTCATGATTAATAAAGATCCTTCCCACCAAGCTAATTGTTCAGCAGAAACAAATACATTGTTCGTTGAAAATGTATCCAATAGTATATTAAAGTTGTCCATTGGTGACATACACTTTAGTTAAAAATGGAAAAATGCTATGAGTTTAGATAAAGCAGTGACGAGAGGTAAGAACTTGAGAGTACTAAGGACTTGAAACTACCATGGTAGATGCAGAATGATCAGGTAGCCCAGATAAGCAAGTAGCCTCTCAGGAACCTGGTGACTAAATGTTGGAGAAGATATATTTCTCTGATTCATATTTTTATATGTATATTGGCTATTTTGTTTTCTCCTTGAAACTGGAAAATGATGATTTGGAATAACTTAGTTTTTATTTTGGGCAATGGAGAATGGTAAGATTGGCAGAAATGATAAATGTCAAAAAATATATACTAATCATGGGAAAAGACTATTTGATTTTGATTTTTGACCATTTTTTTTATCATGTGATGCTTTTCTAAGAATATAGTACAGCTGTTTTTAAACCAGTTAGATGTTGCACGTTCCATATTTTTGATGAATAATAAATTTGGTAATTACCACAAGCCAAAAAGCACAAACAAAAACTCAGAAGAGTATCATTTCACCAGTCATCTTGCAACACAGTGCCAAGCATATAATACCAGGTGCTCAGTAAATATTTAGGTTTAATCGTTTGAAGAATTGAAACTATACAAACAAAAGTATTTTAGAAAAGATTCTAAAATAGAATTTTGTTATTATGACATTTCACACATTCATGTATATCAGTATTATTTTACCCAGTTTAAAACTTTATATAAATAGATTCATTTTATGGGTATTCTGAAATGACTTCTTTTGCTCACATTGTGATTTTGAAATCCATCCTATTTCACTATTTTATTGTACAAATAAATATACTGTAAGTTGCCTATTCCACAGTTCATGGTCATATGAGTTTTAGATTTTTGCTATTTACAAATCTGCTGGGTGTGAATGGTATTTTATTATGACTTTAATTTGTATTTCTCTGTTGTATATTTTTATACGCACATTGGCCATTTGTGTTTCATCTTTGAAACTCTTGTCTGGATCTTTTACCAATATTTCTATGGAGGTGGGGTCGTGTATCTTTTTCTAGACATTATGTATGCTGGGTAATGGTTTTTTGGTTGTGTTACAGATATTAAGTGGCCTTTCTTTTCCTTCTCTCTAGGTGTCATTTGATGGAAAAATTCTTAATTTCAATATCAAAATTATCTTTGTGTATGAGTTTTATGCTTTTAAAATATGCAAAAATTCTTTTAAAAGGTTGATAGTTTCATCTTTTGCTCTGATTTTTTTCCTATGGGTAGGTGATAGCTTTGCAGTGTTTTGCTTTGTTTTTCTGTATGGATGATCCCCAGCATCATTATGGAATGTCAGTTTTTTCCCAATCTCTTCTGTCTATTCTATCCTAAACCAGGCTTTCATAGATTTGTTTCTAGATTTTCTCATGTGTTCCCAGGCTCTATTTGTTGATAACTACACTGTTACAGCACTGTCTTCATAAGTTCCAGTTTCTTATCTAGTGAGTCTCTTAATGTCTTGGCAGGTGTTGACCCTTGCTCTTCCATTATAAATTTAGAATCAGTCTACAGATAACAAAAAACTGTTGGAAATTTTTATTGGGACTGGGTTGAAACCATACATCAATTTGAGGTTAAGGAATTACCATCTTTATTTACAATATTCCATCTTTCTTTGAAGAACATTATATAGCTCTATCCGAAAGTACGTATTGATTCTGTACAAGTAGCCTTACTAAACACTACTTTTTTAAATAGGTTTTTATATTTCTATCTATATAGCACTTACAAATGGCAATTTTCCAGTCTTTATTTTTATATATATTTTTTCTTTTATCAGATTGTCGACAAGTTCTAACTTTAGCATTTTATTGTATATGAATGTTGAATTTTATGAATGTTCTTCTCACATCTATTGAGATTTTATGTTTTCCCCACAAATCTAGTCATATAATTAATCACACTAATACTTTTTTTGAAACTAAAACAAATTTGTAATCCTAGAAGGAGCTTACTTTTCACATTGATTTTTATACAATGCTGGATTCAGTATGATAGAATATTTTAAGGATTTGGGGATCTGTATTAATGAATGAGTTTTGCCTGAAAATTCTCTTTTTAAACTGTTGTCTAAAGTCAATGCGGAAAGTATCCTCCCTTGTTTTCTTTACTGTAGAATAGTTTGAAATCAGAATTATGTCTGTTGACTGATTGGTAGTATTTAACTGTAGTCTCCTGGGCCTAGTGTTTTCATTGTGGGAAAATTACTATTAACTGATTAAATTTTCTCAGTGGTCTGTACTTAATTAGATTATCTCTTCCTGAGTCAGTTTTGGTAAGTTCGCTTTTTCTAGGAATTTATTCTTACTCTTTTTATGTAAGTTTTCAAGCATATTGCCATCAAATCGTCATGTTTCAACTGTCTAATCTCTTGAGCATCTCTGGACTCCATTTTTCATTTCTAATACTGTTTTTTCTTGTTTCTCTTTGCTTATTTTATTTATAATGGATCTTTCAAACAACACTTAACATTGCTTTATCCTTTCTTGGCTTTTTCATTCCATTCATTTTGTTTTTTCAGCTTTTCTGCATTCTTTTTTATTCCAATTTTTAATGTTTCGTAATTTTGGAAAGGGGTTGGCAGAACTTGATTTACTGACTGATACAATTTATTTCTGGAACATTTAAATATAATTTTATTATCACAGTAGTTTTAAATTTACATTTTAATTATTAATGAATTAACAACATATTCAGTAGCTTTCTAAATGTCATTGATGATCTTTAATATAGAAAAACAGCTTTTAAATAGCATAGTATATCCATATGCATGTTATCAGAAATCCCTAAATCAAAGAAATGTAACCCATTTAGGCACGCGGAATAAAAGATGCTACAGAAATCATCTTTGAGATGTCAAAAGACGAAAGAAAAGATTTCTACAGGACTATAGCATGGGGTCTGAACCGGCCTTTGTTTGCAGTTTATAGAAGAGTGCTTCGCATGTATGATGACAGAAACCATGTGGGAAAGTATGAAAACTTGTAATGCTGCATGTTTTCATGTAATTAGGGGAAATATTTAAGGAACTATCATTTTTTAAAAAATACAGCTATATCAAGACTTTAATTGAAGACCACTATGAATTATTTCCTGGTCCATGTTTTGAATCTGGTGAAACCTTAGAAGAGGGCTACTTTTAGAAATGAGATTTTAAATTACCTCACAGTTTATACTTAAGAATGAATACATCAAAAGTCTGCTTTGTAAGAAAGTGACATCATTAAAAGTCATGTTTAAAGATTTAGAAAAAATCTAAATTTTGCTATCGGTTTTCCAACACAGTTTTAGTATAGCCTTTCTTACATCATTGCCTTTTTAAAATAAATAACCAGAGTGGAAAATAACTAAATTTCTGGACATAGTGTATGGATTTCTGTTATAGGTAACATTTATGGGAAACCATCATATCTTCAGTGCAATGATTATATGGTGTTACTGACATTTAGAATTTCTCTGGGAATTTTAGTTGGCAGTAGTATGGGTTACTGTATACTACTTTGAAAAGAACATTGCATTGCCTTTGTTGAGTTCTTTCCTACTTTTAATAAAAAAGCCTTTATATTGGCACAGGAGTATGTCAGATATCTGTATATTCGTAAAGGACATTAAGTGAATTTTAATTTTTCAGTGCCTTGTGAGAATTTACCATAGATTTTACTTGCTCTGGTTTACAATGCCATCCGTAAGTCTTTTGAAATAATAAGAGTTTCAGATTAATCAGAGTGCCTGAGCCTAACTTTGAAATAAGAGTAAGGCAGCATAGGAGCAAATACATGATTTAAGTGTTGACTTTTTCTAAAAGAATATTTAATTTAAAAAATATTTTTAAAAAATTTTAATTATGGGTAAAAGTATTTGTCTATGGTTTTTAAAATAAAATAGAGAAATTAATTTTGTTATATACTTTGAAATTGGTTACTTTAAAAGGTATATGCTAAATGATTTATTACTTAGCTCCGTAAATGAAATTGATTTTATTAAGATTTCTTTTCATTCTTTAGTTTAATTGTTCTCTTTTTAAATTTCTAGATATACACCTGAAGAAATTGAAAAGCTCAAGGAGTAAGTTTTTAATTTCTTTTTTCATTGATTCTGATAGTTGTTTTTTTGCATGTGTGTCTAGTTTTTTAAAGGTTTAACTTTAAAAATGTCAAGAGATTTTTGATAGTCTGTATAAGTTAATCCTGCTGTTAAGCATGATTGACCATGAAAAGCTAATTAGATCCATACCTGCACAGAGTAGCCATGTCCATAGAGTCTCCTCCTGTTGCCAGTCACTAAATAAAGGGCATCCTTAGACCACTGACAGGTTAAAGAAGAGATTACAGTCTTTGTAGTGGTCTGAAGACCAAATTTGGGAAACTTACATACCAGGATCAAAATCAGAGTTGTGCTGCATGGCTTAGTTTAGAATGGTGATTTGACAAATGTTCACGCAATGTCTAGGCTAATAGCTATCTCTCAAAGGCTATTTTACAGGACATCATTTTGCTTCACAGAGTTAGAGCCATAAAGTATAGGTTAATGGGTTGTATGGATCATGAAAAAAATTGAGAGTTGAACCTGTTTATGATGATAGGGACTTATAAAATTTTTCAAATATCTGAGAACTTCTTAGAAGTACTCAAAAGGGAAAAATCTGGGGATTACCTGGGAGATTGTGTCAGTAACCTGAGGGGAAATTTGGTCTTTTTTGAACACATATCCAAGTTACTTATTTCTTCTCTGACCCAGGAAAAAGGCAATTGCTGCCTGTTTTTTTTCACCCACAGACAACTGTGGACCCCAAAAAAAGGCCACACTTTCAAACTTTGGCTCTCAAAGTATTGCTGCCCACAACTTCCAAACCAGTCAAATGGGAAGAAGAAGAATGAAGAATAAATGATGAAATTAAAAGGGAGAAAACAGTTGAACCAAATGCTGATTGGCAGACTCTTGTTTTAGGCTCCGGATAAAGCATGGCAATGACTGGGCAACAATAGGGGCGGCGCTAGGAAGAAGTGCATCTTCCGTCAAAGATCGGTGCAGACTGATGAAGGATACTTGCAACACAGGTACTGTGAGTGCTACAGGTGGCATTTTTTGGTCTTTATTTGAGCTTCCTGCCCTTCAGATTCCGCTTTCTCTTTTGTTCTGTTGCCATTCACTTTAGTTCACATTTTGTCTTCTAGTCTTGATAGTCTTCAAACTTAATAGACCCAACTAATCTTTTACTTTATTTTTGTGCTTTTGTGTAAGGTGATGTTCACAGAGAGAACATCTGTTTCTAAAGATTTGGATTTAGCATGTTTCAGTTTTGTAGCAATTCACAAGTGTTCCTTTTAAGAAGCTATTTAAATAGCATATATAGCAAATAATTTAGGCCTGCCTAACCATTGAACTTGTCTTAACAAAAGCTTATCAACTCATGTTTATAAAAAAAAATAAAAAAACCTTTAATTCTAGGCAGTTTCCAATGTATTTCAAAGATTTGTAAGTATTTTGTATTTCAAACTCAAAGTATGTTTATTCATGGAGGGAAAAATTGTGATTGGTATTTCACACTTCAGTTCAGACCACAAATGCCTATTTAACTACTAAACATATACAAATGTACTGAAAATACCATTTTGCAGCCAACAACAGTATTTAGGATCTGAGCCTCAGTTTCTTCTGTAGAATAAAGAGCTTAGAATAGGTCATCTCATAGTTCCTCATCTCCAAAGGATCCACAGTCTATGCTCAATCTTTCATTAAGAAAAAGTTCCCAAGTTGAGCTTGAGCTTCCAGACAATATTTCCTGCTTAACCATCCCACCAGCACTATTACCTGCATGTCAGTGGGAATGTTAATTTCATCAACTGTTTTTCTGTGGTAAATGACAGCTTGACAGATGAAATAGGAATGGGAGGAGTTTTAGATTTCGGATCAGACCTAAGGTTGATATATGATGCTGTGAGTACAAAATTCCTTTTGTTAGCATAATTTGGAAAAATACTATGCAATTCCCTGCTTGCCAGCCTGAAGAATTGACTGCTGCTTCCTTTCCATGTTGCTACATATCTTTTCTGATCAGGAGTCTTGTGTATCAGACCAGGAAAGAACATAATCTTTAAGTTTTTCTTTCCTTTTGTATCATGCTAAAATAGGAGAGCAGGATTCTGTCTGGAATCCGTGATGTCTAGAACCATGCTTATAACATAACATTCAATAAATATTTTTGAATGAATAATCACTGAAGCAAACATCACTTTTTTGAAATTTTCTAGAAGTTTTTTGCTACTAATAACAAAATGTAAACAGAGGTGAAGTAGGTTAAAAAATGGTTCTTTTTATTTTCCTTTCTTTTTTTTCTGCTTAAGAGCTCCTTAAGAAAAAGACCAAGAGGAACATTTGGTGTTATTAGTGGACTTATGGATTCAGAGAAACCTGGAATAAAAACATGTATGAATACTAGTCTCAGACTATTTCATCACAGTAGTTTGGAATTGGAATAGTGGGGCAAGGAGATGGTATAAACCTAATTTTATTTTTACTAAAATAGATGAGAGGCCATAGGTATTATTCCACTTGTCCCTTATCATTCACTCCTATAAGCAGTGGTCTTTATTGAAGTTACCCTACTTCTGCAGAGCAAGGAATCCTTGCTGGGACAAATGAAAAAATATGAATTTCTATATCCACAAATGCACCTCTTCCAACTTAGGACTTGGTGTAACTTGAGAGTAATTCTTTAATAATTCTTCCTAGTACTTTTTCTAAGAGTCAGTCAGTGCTTTATTTTCTTTTGTATGGAAAATCTGAGTGTGCTAGTAAAATACAACTCCCTTTGTAGTTATATGCAGTTTCCCACTAAAGGGTTGTTCAGGAGGACTTGTTATCTACTGTGTACTTTCCATCAGTCCTGATAAATATAGGGCTGAATCTGATTTGAGAAAAAAGAGAGAGAGAAAAAAAAAAAGGTAGCGATAGTAGTGTGGATAATTTCCTTCTTTCAGGGAAGTGGACAGAAGAAGAAGAAAAGAGACTTGCAGAAGTGGTTCATGAATTGACAAGCACTGAGCCAGGTGACATAGTCACACAGGGTGTTTCTTGGGCAGCCGTGGCAGAACGAGTGGGTACCCGCTCAGAAAAGCAGTGTCGTTCTAAATGGCTCAACTACCTGAACTGGAAACAGAGTGGAGGTACTGAGTGGACCAAGGAAGATGAAATCAATCTCATCCTCAGGTTTGTGCCCTAAATATTTTAATGACAAAAGCTGCTTAAGTTCTGTAGAAGTCATAATTGATTTTTCTCTTTTAGTTTCCCTAGATACCTAATATCTGAAAAACATCCTTTTCATACAGAGCCACTGTTGAAGATCCTAAGTATTTTACATTGAGCTTTATTTTTCTTTTATGTTTGTTCCTTTCTAGTGGATTTAGCACATGTGCAAGGTACCAGACAGATTGAAGGGTTGGAGACTGAAGTCCTCTCTATATCCACAGAACAGCTTTTCCACTGTCCCACCAAAGTGCCTCAGTCCTAGCCTAGGGAGACCATGTTGAGGGTAAGAGGTCTGTTCAGTCTCCATGGCCTTCAATCTTTGACTACTATGATAAGATTGCCAAGAAAAGGGGCCAAGTATATAGTTAACCCACACTTTCAAACTGGACCAAATCAACACTTCCATAGCAAACATTTTTTTTAAAAATTGCCTTAATAGTCCTAAGCTTATTTTTTAAATTAGTTTGTTTAACCTTTAAGACCTAGTAACTCAAATGGAAAAAAAATAAGCAAGAAAATATTTAAAACGACGACTAGGAGCTGTCATTACGGCTCCTCCCTACTGAAAATCAAAATCATCATGACAATTAAAGCTAGAAAGAAAATGGACTGTTAAAACCCAAATTTAGTTGTACTATTGTATTAGTTGGGGTTTTTTGTTTTGTTTTTGGTTCTTGCTAGTGTATTTTTGTCTATTTTGCTTGAAGTTTTGTTTTTCACATAATTTTTTTTTTCAGTTCTCTTCATAAATAGCTCCTTTCTAAACATTTTTATTTTGCAGATGGAAAGGTTCCTATCTAGGAAATAATTATAACGTACTATAAAACATTGCAGGACACTATACAACCACACCTTTTCTTACCCTATTCTTTTAGCTACTCCCTTTCCTTCACAGTGCTTATCCGATTCTGACCATTTATGGTTCAGCCCACTGGTTTTAATGTTAGCAAAAGGCTCTAGTTAGTGGTATTTCATAGCTCTTCGCTCTAAAAGGTCTGTACTTCTGGAACCTTTTCCCATGCAGTTTAACATTAGCATCTCAATGACACAGGCTGCCATTTCCTTTATTGCCAGTGTCATCACCTGTAGTCAGAGGAGGGTTCTTATGGAGAAATAAATTAACATCTAACAGATGCTTATTTTGTAACTTGTAGGATAGCAGAGCTTGATGTAGCTGATGAAAATGACATAAACTGGGATCTGTTAGCAGAGGGATGGACTAGTGTCCGTTCACCACAATGGCTTCGAAGTAAATGGTGGACCATCAAGAGGCAAATTGCAAACCATAAGGATGTTTCGTTCCCTGGTAATGTATTTGCTTTTAAGTCTTTCCCTTCTTACCATACTTACTCTTGAGGAGGTTCAGAATTCTTGGCTTCAACTAAAGAGATAAGAATCAGATTTTTACTTAAAACCTCTGCCCTATTTCTTTAGGTAACTTTCTTTTCCTTTGAGAAGTTATCACTTGTAATTAAGATAATACACACATTCCTAAACATTCTTGTTTTCTCACCTATCTATAAAGAGGAAATAAGTTTTACCTATTTTTTTATATTTAAAGCATGTATTTTATATATACAGTAGTTATTCCCCCACCCACCCACCGCTAGTGAATGTCTGAAACCTCAGACAGTACCAAACCCAATATATACTGTTTTTTCCTGTATAGAGATACCTGTGATGTTTAATTTATAAATTAGGCACAGTTGAGAACAATATACTATATAATAAAAGTTATATGAACATGGTGTCTCTCAAAATACCTTGTTGTATATAGTTTTTGGACATTGACCACAGGTAACTGACCATAGAAAGTGAAACCTCACATAAGCATGTACTGTTGTATTTTCATTGTGTACAAATATGTATTTCTGAAAATTTAAGTTTAAGTAAACTTTTAGGAATAGAGTAGCTTCAGGTATCTCAACTGGGTTTGTATTTAGAGAGAGATACTCTGGTTTATAGATCAAAGACTCTGTAAATTTCTGATTTCATTTTTGTAAATCTTCAGATTCTAACTTGGGCCTGCCTGAAAGTGAGGTACAACATACTCATCACTTTATTACCTGCTTAGTACTTAGGCACAAACTAAATTGTATAATCTCTTTAATTCAGGTAATCAAATTATTCTCCCTATATAGTGCCCCAATTTCCAAAGGAAATTAAATGCTGAGAACTCGGCTTGATGAAAATATGACTTTTAAATCAAATGTCCAATTATAAATGTGTTAATGTAGTGTTAAACCAGGAGAGTGAATAAATACGAATAGAACATGAACCAACCCAGCCAGATTACAGGTCACCTGAGAGTGTTGGTATCGTTTATGGTGACCAGTAGAGGGGAACACATCTATAGTTGGCTTCACTTTATAAGAACTCTAAGATGGTTATATATTTACTTTTTGGAAAAGATCAGCTGCCTACCTCTGGAGCTCTGATCTGAGACCCACAGCCATGTTCTTGCAATGGATAAAACAGTCAAGTTTCCTTGAGTTCTTGGGAGAAAAAAGCATTTTAAAATGAAAATAAGGTACTAAGCATTACTGGTGTTTTGCCAAAATAAAAAGAATTTTAGTTAAGAAGCCCTAGAACATAAAAAATGTCTTATTTCCATGTTTCTCACCATGACTTTTTTTAAAGCAACTTAAATGACAAGAATAATGAGTTTTTTTAATCTATTACAATAGGTTCCCAAAACTTCCAGACAGGTGATAGTTTTTAAATACTTTAATTGTTATTTTGGTAAGCTCTCACATCCAGTATACAACTATTTATTCCAAATACTTTCCCTCCTTACCCCCCACCTCCCTTGCTGCTTAGATGGTGGTCTCTCGGAGAATCAATGTTCTTTTTGTCTACCCATCTCCCTTCAGTCTTAATAAAAGGTCTTAAACAGTTACATGAGAATCAAAAAAACAACCCAACGCTTTTGGAGAATAAATCAGGATCTGGAGTTCCAAACAGTAATTCCAATTCCAGTGTACAACACGTTCAGATCAGAGTTGCTCGCTTAGAAGACAATACGGCCATCTCTCCAAGCCCCATGACAGCATTGCAGATTCCAGTCCAGATTACCCATGTCTGTAAGTGTTTGAACATCAAGATTCCTTGCTATTTGACCTGTATGATTTGGTTACTGGCTCTGACATCCTTTAGTCTTCATGTTGATAGAAATTTATCCAAGTTAATTAAAGGAGAACCAAAACATTTTATGTTTATTAGCTCAATATTTGCACAGAGGATGAGTGTGAGACAGAAACAACAGATAACCCACTGCCCAGCTATTATAAACCATTTAAGCCATGGAGAATTAATGATTACTAGAAAACTACCAAAAATAGTCAATTAAGCATGGAAATTAGAGTTCATAAGGTGGCATGTCATTTGTAGTAATTAACCAGCAGACAAATTGGGAATGGACTTAAGGCAGTTTATAGAAAAGATTGGTTTTGGTGAGGTTTAAACACACTTTCTTTGGGGAACAAAGGACCATTTTCCTATGGAAATTGTTTTGGTTGAGTCCTCTCCATTCCTTACCCTGTGACATTTTTTTGTGCTCGATGAGATTATGAGAACCCAGTATTGTTATAAAGAGGGGCAATTCATTTCCTAAGATTAAAGCCAAGTTACTGTCTTACCTTTCTATTATAGAGTGACAGGCAAGGAATGAGAATGAAATCCTATTAATTCAATTTTACCTCAGTTTTTTCCTGCATAATGCTCTGTGCCTATGGAATGTCATTACCAAGAGATACCACTGTGTTTTATTCTCGGGATTACTGGTGGTTTGAGGGGGACAGGTCTTTGTTGCAAGGGCTGTCCTAAACATTAGCGCATACTCAAGTGACCCTTGACCTCAACCACAGAATAGCTAGTAGTGCTTTCCAGTCATTGTGACAGATAGTGCAGTTTATTTTCAAAGTGCCCTATGAGCTCAATTCAGAATTGCTGGCCCATGTGCTGATGTCATTAAACACTATATATTTGTATATGCAATAACCATCAAAGATACCTTAAAGACATTAAAACTATTCATGCCTAATTTAATTGTCTAATATAAATTCATTTATTTGCTTTAGCTTTCTACTCATGTAATAAAGCATGAAGAATTTCTTCTCTTTGACCCTTCTTGTTTTTGTTTTATAGCCTGAGAATTCAAGCAACTGAAATTACTAGGCCACCATAAATATAAGAGCTACTATTGGCTATAAATCGATTGTACATGAACATTGTTACATTCTCCCTTGTATTTTAGGTTGACAATAACTTATTGGGAAGACAGCAGACATATAAATGGCATATCTTAATATTCATTCACTGCATGATTTTTTTTTAAGTATGTAGGATCATTTTATTTCTTCCAGTAGAAATGTGAATATAGTATTTTTACAACACACTCATTATGTTTGACACTGTATCTAGAATCTCACTGTTTCTTCCTTCAGGCTAGAGGTCACATGGATTGGCAAACTTTCAGGCCAGAACAGTAAATACAAATATACAAGCCACATGGGTCTCTATGGAATTTTCTTTTTCTTTTTAAGCAATCCTGTAAAAACCATTTTTATCCTTGAGTTGCATCTTTTTCTGGTCATAGTTGGCTTACCCTTGATTTAGTTTATTTATCTGGAATCACTTCAAATTCTTCTAGATATGATCTTAACAATCCATCAAATTGTAAGAGAAACAACATGGATCAAGTGTATTTCTTTTGGTAAAGGTGTCACATTTCAAACTGAGAAGTGTTATTGTCAGCGGGTAACAATAAGCAAAATTAAAGTTCAATTCCAAACCATTTTTCACATGGACCTACAACAGGTGCAGTTAAAAAGCACCAAGACCAGATTGCTTCTGGTTAGTCTCAGTTTATAACCTTGAGCAGACATTGCTCAGTTCTGAGCCTCAGTCAGCACACCTATCTCATCTTTAAAGTGCTATACACTCTCTCATGGTTTTCTGAAATAATACTGTCTTATTATATTTCCTTGTAGATCATGTATATCCTTATAACTATCTGAGGTTTAGCAGTACAGATAAAAATCTCTGGACATTAGGTTGTTACTTACCCAGGTATACATTGCCAGGAAGTGGAGTCACTAAGATGAAAGCTTTGGGTTTGGGGACTACTATTCCAAACTTTATGCTGCCTCCCAGAATATCCAGCAAAATTTTATTTTTACCACATTCTTATCTCTTTGTAGGTTAGCCTGTATTAATGTATTCCTCTTACTTCCTAACATGAGAATGATTTCATGATCGGGAATTAGCAGATTGTTGTTCTGTCTACTCTGCTTTGCCTTTGTAGCACAAAAGCAACCATAGAAAACACATACTTGGCTGTGTTCTTATAGGAGGTTTTTAGGAAAACTAGTAGCACACTGGATTTGGCTGTGGACCACAGTTGGCTAACCCCTAAACTATGGCATACCAGACAAATGCATTACATTTTTAATCTCTCACAAGATATTTAAATGACTTCAGATTTCCAGGCAAGTTATGCACTATGAGATAACCTTCATAATAATCAAGTGCATTAAGAAACTTTAATTTGCAAAAGTCATTTTATATATTGCCCTTGTTCTTAACACAGCTTCAACAGATTCCCCTGCTGCTACTGTTGACTCGGAAACCATAACACTAAACAGTGGAACACTACAAACGTTCGAGATTCTTCCAGTGAGTAATACTTTACAAAGTAGATACTGACCATTTTTATGCATAAGAAAGATAAACTGATACCAGTTTTAGAAATGTTATCATAAACAGAAATATAAAATTTAACATGATTGTCATTAAGTGCAACTTAATGGATGATTTTGAGGCAATTATAGATGACATGTCAGACTTCTTAGTCCTAATTTTAGTGTTTATCTTTGTTTATAAATCAGAAATGTCCTTTTTATATATAGATATATCTAAATAAATAATATATAAATGAGGATGCATGCAATAGATTTGTATTGAGTTATAAACAAATAAAATGTTCATATTGGTTATTTGAGAAAAACTTTATGGACAACTGAATTATTTAACATTCATTAAGTAAATACAGCACTAGCCATACAGAATTTAAAAGTCTTAGTCCTAAATGGCATAGCCATTTTAGAAAAGGTTAAAAAGACTCAACCAAATAATCCACCACTTCTAATTCCTAGAGGTTTGGGGGATATATTAGGGCATGACTGGTCATTTGTAAGGGATTTTCTTCTGGAGTTTATAAAAAAAAGTCCCAGATCTTGGCGTACCCTGGTGTAGTAGTGGTTAGGTATATCACCTTTGGCCAAGTGCAATCCACATACAAGTACATCCAGATTTAATTGATGTGAACATAAGGGATATTATTAGAATAGTTTATCTTCTCTACAGTCAAAATTTCATTAGACGGCCATCATAAGAAAAGCGTTCTCTTGTGGAACAACTTTGGTGCTTCTAAGGTTATCTTAACCAAATCTATTCTCTAATCCATTGGTTTCCAAAATAGGGATTTATAAAATAGCCACTTGCGACATGTAGAGTACCAGCACTTCATTTTACTCCCCATTCCATCTCTTCCCCGTGCTTCACTCCTGGCCAGATAAACACTGTATACACATATAATGGAGATATATGTTCAGGGTTTTATTTATGCAGTCATAATCACGTATTTAAAGACTAATGTCCTAATTTATCAATAGAGGATAATAGTGCCTCAGCTTTCAAGAGTTGAGCATTAAATGTGCTTACTGCCTGACATGTGATTAATAAGTACAACCTTTAAGAAAGTGATTGCCTTTTACTATCATGGAGGAGGAAAGATATTCAGTCCCCACTGTGAATTAGGACCATCCTTACAACCCTTTCCACGAGGTCACTATTTATCCCCACTTTCATAAACAGGAAACCTAGATTCAGTTAGAACCCAGAAGAGTTGTTGTGACTTAAGACCACATCAGACAAAGACTAGACTGTATGAGCTTAATCTCCCAACTTTTTTTAGCAAAAGGAACAAGGAGGAATGAAGGCAAGTAGGCAGGGAGAAGAGGAAGAAGCATTTTATTTGATCATCTTGGTTGCTTCCTCTGTCACCCTGGGATGTATGTGGACCAGTCAGCCAGAGGGAGGCAGCAGGTCAAACCACCACTCCACTAGGGCACACCCCAACTCTATTTCAAGTACAAGTACTTTCCCTTTAAGGTGTTAATATAAATTGAATTTAAACTATGCAGAAACTTGTGAAAGGTGTATTGGTATTGAATAGCTTCTTTAACGTATAAAAAAAATGTCATAAGATAAATGTAAAATTCCTTAACCAGCTTTTAAAATAGGAATTTTATTTTCCTGCAGAACACTAATTGTTATTCCTGTACCCTTCCTCAATAATGTAAAAAAAATTTCTAAAGTTACATTATTTTTAAAAACATGTTCATGTAAGTAAACAATGCCTTTTCAAAACTGTAGTTTGGTTTTTTTAAGTAGGTAAGTGCCCATTTTTATGTGCTACAGATACAGAGAAAGAAAAAGTTTGAGTTTGCTGGGTTATTGCATTCTCTTGATACCCAGAAACAAAACAAATACTGAGACCAGACCATGGAAATATGCAAGAGTAAATAAGCAGGATAAAGCCCCTCTCTCTTTTAAACCTCTTGACCTAGTAATGACTTATGTTTGACAGGTAGTCAACAATAGGATTACCTTCATTTGTAATTTATTTACCCTTTCATAATTGTTCAGTACATCTGTGACTAGTAAAGTCAGTCCCCATTTTAGAGATAAAGCTAGACTTAATGAGTACTGCTACAGCTTACTCAGTAGTCTGTTGTGCCTGTATTAATCTTATTTCTCTTTTTCCTTTAGTCTTTCCACTTACAGCCCACTGGCACTCCAGGCACCTACGTACTTCAAACAAGCTCAAGCCAAGGCCTTCCCCTAACTCTGACCGCTAGTCCTACAGTAACCCTGACAGCTGCTGCTCCTGCTTCTCCTGAACAGATCATTGTTCATGCTCTATCCGTATGTTGCCTTACATAAAATCCTTGATTTTTTGTTTCTATAGAGAAAACTGCTAGAGTCACCAGCAATAACAAGATGTTTTTCTAGTTTTTAATACGATGCTAGCAATCTGAATAGCAATCTCTCTCAGGGGAAGAAGTAGATTTTGAACTCACTTCAAGTATCTGCGTACCTATTAGGGACCAGGGTTATTAGTTCATTCAAAATATGAGTCAAAGCTGATGTAGTCCATATATTGAAACAATTCCTATTGCTACTGTGGGAGGAGCAATGTTTTGCATCACTGCCTTCACTTTATCCCATGTCTCTACATGAGATAGACTTACATTAGGGAATGGAACATTCAAAGATTCTAGTGGGTACAAAACAGTGGTCCTGTAAAAACAGCACTGAGAATTCTATAGCTGCAGAGGTATGGGAGGGGAAAATAGGATGATATCTCCTATAGTTTTATGCATTGCCTATAACTTAAATTTGATAGGAACTCTTTCATTTTGCCATTTTAACGTTTTATAGCCTGAACATTTGTTGAACACAAGTGACAATGTCACAGTGCAATGTCACACACCAAGAGTCATCATTCAGACTGTTGCCACAGAGGACATCCCTTCTTCCTTATCCCAAGCAGAACTGACAATAGACAGTGATATGCACTCATCTGATTTTCCGGAGCCTCCAGATGCCCTAGAAGCAGACACTTTCCCAGATGAAATTCATCAGCATAAGATGACTGTAGAGCCATCATTTAATGATGCTCATGTATCCAAATTCAATGACCAAAATAGCACAGAACTGATGAACAATGTTATGGTCAGAACAGAAGAAGAAATCTCTGACACCGACCTTAAACAAGAAGTAGTATCACCTTCTCATTTAGCCCATGCTTATGTTACGGAGGTAAGTTGCACTTAAGGGAACAGCCTCATGGGTTCTTGGCTTGAGCCTCAAAACTGCAGTTTGGAAAGATCATAGAAATAATTCATAGGGGATATCCTCTGGTACCTTCTTTTTCCTTTAGACATAGAAGTGCAAACCCCTTCTGTTGACCTCACAAGAATCAGTCAGCCAGCAGTATTTCTCATTCTTACCATAATTCCTCACTAGACCCTTCCTTCTCCACTGCAGTAGATTGAGAAATGTTTGTTGGACCCCAGGAAGCATTTTTTAAGGGTAGTTAAGACCTTAACTTTCTTATCTTTTTGTTTGAAAGTGAAGTCCTTTCAAATCTAAACATGCTTGGGATCTTAAGAAAAACTAATTAGGAGTGAGTCAGAATCCCATTTTTTAAAATGATTATTATTATTTAGGATTTAGCATCTCCTACCATAGAAGAACAAGTTGATCAAACAACGATTGATGATGAAACGATACTAATCGTTCCTTCTCCGCATGGCTTTATCCAGGCATCAGATGTTATAGATACTGAGTCTGTCTTGCCCTTGACAACACTAACAGGTACTGTAATACAACTCTTATGTGCCTGATAAATCTTAAGGGGAAAATCAGGCTATCAGATATTTCAGTTGTTTTAGTCTTTCCTTGATCCAGTAATCAAAATATTAGTCATCTTGTTAAAATTTTGCACTTTGGTAGAAGATTGCTTTAAATTCTTTACATGGATTTAAGATTGTATACATTCAAGATTAACTTGAAACCTGACTCATTACAGATCCCATACTCCAACACCATCGAGAAGAATCAAATATCATTGGATCATCTTTGGGCAGTCCTGTTTCAGAAGACTCAAAGGATGTTGAGGATTTGGTAAACTGTCATTAGGTAATTCTTAGAAGAAAGTAGTTCAGGCAGAGAAGCCACACAATTATATCTCCAAAGAAACAGGAGCAACCCACAGGAGGCTTAATTTACCATTCCTTTGGCTTCTGAGTAGCCACAGTGCTTAAGCCACATACGTTGTTGCTGCTATGACTTTTTACCTCCTTTAAATACATCATCTGAGGTCTGAACAGTGTGTAGTTGAGTGAAGTATGAGGGTCTTAATTGCATAAATCCCTATGATTAGTAGCATTTACAGCAGGGAATTTCATTCACTTCTGCTACTAAGAAAAGTTTTTAAAATCACCAAAGCTTAACTACTGTTTTGAAAGCAGTAATATTCATCTCTAAAGATAAAGACATGGCCTTCTGGACAATCTCAAGGAGGCCTATTTATATTTCTGAGAAATCACGTCAACATAGTATAGAGCATACCAGTGACCATCTCAAAAAAGATTAAGTATCTTTCATATGAAATTTGGCAATACAGAGGTGATTGTGTGGTACTTAATTTTGTTTTACCCATTGCTGGCAGTGGGAGATTTAGGCTGGGTAAAGAGGGAAGCATTAAAAGACTTAAGAAAATTCACTACAAGTTTTTATTACTTTCAAAGGGAATATGAAATAGTAGTAAAACTCACCAGAAGCTAAGAGTTTTCACCCCCTCAGAATCCACTGTCATGAGTTTACAAAGTTATTAGCACTTTGAAGTAAAACTAAATGGGAAAGGAGGTACTGGTGCCGATCCTGTATCATGACCATTTCTTACACACTTTGCTATATAAGTTATCTGGAAAACAGTTGAGGGAGGTTATCAGAGTTTGCTTTTCACTTAGTGCATTAGCTGGCGGGGGTTTAATATAACTTCTCCCTCTCAGTCAATTTAAAAAAAACAAAATTTGCTTCTGTAATCAAAGGAAACAAATCAAGAGTCATTCCTGTACTAGAGAAGATTAAGCCAAAACTAGCCTTTAGGGCTTTAATCAATATGACCCCTATAGAAAAGTCACAAGAAAAAAACCTTGTATAAATTATTTTATTTATTATTGTAATTAGATCTTCACAAAGTTGTCTTTTCACCATTTGTGTTCTGTTAACATGAAATTAAATTGTAGTTATAAGCAAAAGTTGGTTGCCTAGGGAACAATAATTGTATATTCAGTTTAACAGAAATAAAAGATTATTTGTCTTAAAATGCAAGATTGTTTGTTACATAGCCTTTCGCCATGCAGCTGCATTATAAAAATGTTGATTTCAAAAGTGAAAATTACTTGTGCTGTTGGAATGTTTCAGTGCAACATTATTAGCTCCTTTAAGAAAAAGCAAAGTGATCTATGAAATGTCTCCCCTGCAAGAGGGAATTTAGATTTACAATTACATGAAAATCATGTATCAGACTTTTGTAGGAGATTGTTCAGCATATCTTATCCAGCTCTTATTCACAGTCTCAAAAACAAAGCTTTGAAGAGACCTGGAAAGTATTTCTCCTTGGCAGTCTCACTTCCCCACATCATGGAAGTACAGGTTCGCACATATACATAACATGCTGATAGAAAATAAGATATAGTAAATTAGATTTCTAAATTTCGGTTCTAAGTCTCCTTGTCGATACCAGTAGATCTAAAAGAAGAAAAATTAAAGTTTAAGTAATAGCCACTGGGCTGGGCACTGAAAATCTTAAAGACAACACATTGTTTTCCCACGATGACAATTTCATTAATTATAATTTTTCCCCTAAATGCGACAGTCTCTATTTTAACCAACATCCCTGAGACTAATGTAATAAGAATTTAGTTATAAATCATGCAGTATTAAGTTTCCACCTAAAATCATACCTATTGCGTCTTCCTCAGTTTGTGTTCTATTTTGTTCTCTGTTCAAACCTGTAGAGTCTACCAGTCTTTTAAAAGAAGCCATCCAAGAATACACATCTTAAATACATTTAAGTACTGGAAGGTACTTACGTAGTAATACATATTATTTAATAGGTGTAACTGATTCAGATTATTAATACAAAACAAGGTTTACATAACGAATATATTTACTTTAAAGTAGACCACTGTTAGTCACTTCTAGCTTTAGACTGGCAGAAGGAGGTAGGGAGTGGTATAATTAGAAATGCCCTTTTCATATATACTCAGGGCTGAGAATCTATCTGGTCTAGCCCCTGCAAACCTCACAGCCCATTTAAATTCTAAATAGTACTCACAAGTATGCAGGCAGTAATACTACTCAAAGAGATGCAGACAGCAAAAAAGATATTCAACGGTTTTGGAGGTAGTTGAGGGAAAACAAAAGCACTGATCAGCGTTACCTGTACAAAGAAAAATTAGGTCAGCCCTTAGAAGCGATTCTGAGATTTTGGTTAGACTAGCATCTAAGCAATATTATAAAATGCTTCACATGCTGTAAAATTCTATCAACCACCAGGTTTGCCTTCTGGAATATTATGTTCGATTGTACCCTTTTAGTACTCCCTTTTCCTAATGTTTTCCTTCTTTTTGTGACAGGAGGCAAAACATCACAGAACTATAAAACCTCAAAATAATCTCTTCACTAACAAAAGTTCGAAAATATTTAAACCTCAATCCCAGGATTAATGATTATAATGGAGAAAGTTCTAAAACCAAAGCTGTTTTGCTTAGCATTATGAAAAATACTGAAATAGGTTTCTAATACCCTATAGTTCTCAGTTTCTATGATACATAGAGCATTTATCTATTTCTTTTTAAGAAATCTTGAAAGCAAATCATTAAATTCTATTAGGTACAGTTCTCTTAAGTATAAGTTCACAGAAATGTCATTGAAGACTATAGGAAATACAGCTTTGTATTTTATTGTGAAAGCACCAAGTTGTATTATACAGGAATAAAAGTATATACTATATATACTATATAATTTCATATAGTATATATATTATATATATAATCATCTTAAACCAAAGGATAATGAACGTGCTTTAAGAAAAAAGTAAAGGTATTAGCAAAAATAGGGTGTTATAAGTTGGATTATGATAGAAGGAAGTTACTGTTCACTGACATGTTAATTATAATTTTGTAGGAAGCAAATAAGGTAAACTCAGAAAACCAGATTGTTTGACTTGTACTGTTCATATATTCAATTGGAAGGTGACATTAGAAATCAATTTAGTTATTCGGTTTACCAACTGCAGTTCTGTTTAATGAACAGAATGTATTAAACGCATAAACAGAACTGTTTAATGTGGTAATGAAATTGAAAGCATTAATTTTTAAAATGACTGTAGTGCTACTTTCACATGCATATATATATATATATATATATATATATATATTCCTTTAAGTGTTTTGTTGTTGTTGAGAATTAATTGAACCACAATACTCAAGTTTCTAAAGCTTTGTCTAAAAGCCTGGGTGAGACAAAAAATAAAGATACTTACTAGAATCAGTAAGGATGTTAAGCTGCCAACAACTAAATTGATGATTCGATCCTGAAAGAAAAAGAGTTTTTGAGCCAGGTAATGACTCCATGGCCTGTCAGAAAAGCATTGGGGTGATTGTGGAATGAAGAAATCAAGATCCTACCCGTCTCTGAGCTTTAAACGTACATGTAACTGCCAGAATACATAGCCACCGGAGTGGAAAAGGTACTCTGGGAAGACAGTGACAACTAACTGGAGAAAGTTTCTTAAAGGAACAAGACACTAATACTAGAAGGACAATGAAGAAGGGAGGCTGACAGTAATCCATGCGCTGCTGAGAACAGCACAAGCAGAAGCAAATGGACAGGGACGCTGGGATGTCTAGCCAAAGCCTTGGTGAAATAACAGGAACCAGATTATCCATGATGTCAAGTGCCACCATACGTTTGGGGCTGTAATCATTTGTGACACGTCCTTATCTACTGTCATCTAAAAGCAGATGGTACTGCCCTAAGGGATCACAGAATGCCAAGTCAGAAGCAACCTCAGGCCATCTAATCCAGTAGTTTTCCAAATTAAATTTGAAAGCAAAAGTTATCCAGCACACAAAAGAATAATTTGAATGAGGAACTGCGTTCCTACCTATTTGGCTTTCTTATCATTCCCATCTCCACCCCAACCAAGTCCACAGAATGGTTTGAAAAACTTCTAATTCAACTTTATAGATTAAGGTAAGTTTAGGCCCAGTAAGGGTGGTTAAATGATTTGCCTAAATCATACAGCAAGTTAGAAGCAACTATGAAATATTCCTAAACAAGCAGCACTGGTTAGATAATAGTTTCAGTACAGGGATTTAAAAGTTAATGTACTATTTATGTACATATATATACATACAAATACATATATACATTAGATATATCTATAGTAGGTTGACAAGTTAAAGAGCTTACAGAATTAGGGCATGAGTTTAAGACCTTATTAGAAAAACACAGGTCAATGAGAATACCAAGTAGTCATTTCTATGAAGTCAAAGCTGTGTCTTTAATGAATAAGTAGTCTTAAAGACTGCTTTACAAGATACAGAATGTGAGCAGCCAATGAACAGAAGCTCAAAGACAGGAAGGGCACAGGGACAAGCACTGAGCAGAAACCTGAACACCCATTTCCAAGTTGTTTGCTTTTAAAGATATGAAGCCAAAAAATTAAGAGCCAGGCAAGCAAAAAGCTGGGAGGGAAGAGTGATGGAATGCCAAGTATTAATAAGCACCTGGTCTAACCAAGGACAAACCATAATTCTCCAAAACCACAGTGATTCAAAAGTTTCGTAGGACAAAGGGAACTAAGTTCCATCTACACAACCCTTCTAAGCTCTAGAACTCAGAACCAATCTTATCACCACTTCAACTGGAGAAGTCTACACAGCACACAGGAATGTGAGTTAGGACCTTTTGTCAGGGAAAACACCCTGGGGCAAACCACTGATCACTGTTACTTTATCCTCACATAAGACAGATAGGTGCTTAACATAAAAAAATTTAGTCAATTTATGGGTGCCCAATTGTTCTTAACTTGTGAAAAAAAGTAAAAACCTAAACTCTTCTGGTCTATTCTGAAATGTAAAGAAATTATGTCCCCATCTTTTTATGAGTTCTAGTGATTTGAAGTTTACAAAGTTCTACATAGCTCAGCCCAGCCCTCAAAATAGAACTATGCCAGTAAAGAGGTTCAGGTGAGGTAGCCAAAAAGAATCACTAACCTCCAAATAGCAAGTTGCCAGTCAGGATCAAAGTAGAGGGGGAAATAATAATGGTAAAAGGACAGTACCTACTGCCAAGAGCTTTTGCATATCTCCTCTTAAAAAGTCCTGGAATGAAATGGTAGTAAGATTATTTTACAGTGGCAAAACAGGTTTGGGGAAATTGAGAACTTGCCCAAGATCTCAATACTAACAAGTGATAAAGACAGGATTCAGTATCAACAGAAATAAAGTCCATTTATACTCCTCAGTAGAAGAGCAACCTAGAACCTACAGTAGGTCTAAACAAAGATAACACATGCCATTTCTAAAACCCTATTTGCAAAATACTACAGTAAAATGTGTATCTTTCAGGAATGAAGATGTCCTCAAGTAGTTGTCCAAACTGTTGAACTTCAGCAGTAAGCATGATTTTAATCACGCTAATGAAACTCTATTTAACCTTTAATATGTCCCTCTTTGCCTTCTAGACAGTTCACTGAACAGAATTCCAAATCATCTTCATGAATGTCAGTTATTTGTTATGATGAAGGTCCTCTCTGGGGTCCCCCAAGGTGGGATGAACTATTTAGGAAGTGGCAGAAGTGTTTCTCAGGGATTTCTTTCCCCAGGCCAAAGAGCAGAGTTTACCTTAGTAGACCACCCACTCTTATGTTCTTTCAAAATCTAGCTGTTCAAAGTGGTCTGTGACCCAGTAGCATAGACTTCACCTGAAGATCTGTGAAAAATGAAGAATCATGGGCCTTGTCCCAGATCTACTGTTACCACAATTTGCCTTGTAACAAGATACTCAGGTGATCAGTGATCATTTTAACTTGAGAAGCACTGCTCAAAAGTTGCGTTTTAACTATCATTTTGAATATTGATAATTCAAAGGATAGAGACCCTTCCCTGAGCCCAGAGATTAATTTTTCAGGGTATAAGTGGCTCCCCCCCTATTCAGTTTCCAAAGATAAAAGAATAGAGAATAATTAAATAGCCAGTTACTTAGCATTTCAAAGGGCACTTTCAGGACCAATATGCTCCAAATCAACTAGATAAAAAATTAAACATTATGGAATGAACTGAAACTGCAAGTTAATTTCCACTTCTATAGTCTTTTTTTGTTGTTGTTAAAGGAAAGATGCGGGCAGGAATGAAAAATGAAGGCACTGTAGGCAGGTAGGCAGGAAAGGAAAAGAGGAAAAAGCATCTTTATTTAGTTGTTCACACTGGTTGTTCCAGCCCCACTCCCCAATCCAATTTGGGACTTGAACCCAGGTGTATATGGCTTGCTCCTTTGGAGGCGACTGACCTAACACAGATAAAGCTCTTAACTCGGTTATTTAATTTCTCAGAGAAATTATGTCTCTTCCCCAGCTGCATTACTCTTATTTCCATCTAACAAAACTCTCTCCTAGAGCTTTAAACCCTGTACTGTTGCTTATTTTCACTTCCCAAGGAAATGTGACAGGATCTCAGTCAACCTTGATTCTTACCCACTGAGAGTGTAGGCTCAGGAATTAGGGTATCCTCCCAAAGCAGATACTCAGAACAGGTGAAGAAACAGTCATTCCACATGAGATTTAAACTGGCCCTTGAGTACAACAGGGTTTAAACTACACAGGTCCACTTATACATAGATACGTATAAACGGATGATGTAAACTTACAGTATCAAACAGTACTGTACATGCATTTTGTCTTGTGCAACATTTTTATTTTTTTCTCTAGCTTACTTTAAGAATATAGTGTAACAATACAAAGTATATGTTAATTGCCTGTATATACTATTGGTAAGGCTTTCCAGTATTAGGTAAGTTTTCAGGATGTCAAGAGTTCTAAAGAGTTTTGACTACACAGAGGGTTGGTACCCCTAACCCCCAAGTTGGTCAAAAATCACCTTTGTTTATGTGCGTGTATGTGTATATATAGACACACATGAACATAATAAAAACATACATCCATAGTATAATTTTGGTAAGAATTCTGCATCTATTACCTCATAAGCCATTGATTCATTTAAACATATCTCAGTTACATGTGAGTTTGCTCATCTGTCTCTTCCTCTACACTGTAAAATCTGGAAGGCTAAGGTCATGTCATTTTTGGTCACTGTCAAATTCTGGGCCACTGCACATGGCTATATGGGCTGAAATCCAGCTCAATGTTGTACTTTCCAAGCTGTGTTCCCTGGCAAAGGCCTACATGTTCCCAGAAGCAGGAGTACCCTTTTCTAGTTCAGACAGAGCCAAGCCATGTGCATGTGGGAGTTGCCACTACCCAGAGTAGAGCTGACCTGAGTATACAAAGCTGCCCCCATATTCGTAAGTAGTAACATTGGTCCCTCTGCCAACCACAGTGCCTAGCACTTTTATCCTTAAATCTTGGTTGAAAAAATTTCCTTCAAATTCATGTGTTTATCTGGCCTTCAATGTTTCTAATGATCTTTTATTTGAGGTTGACTATTCCTTGTCTCTCCCCAGAAAGTGGTTTGACTCTCCACCTCAACTCAGGTTTCCCATCACAATCTTAAAGCCTGTACATCAGCAGATATCCTTACCAACAAAAAAAGGTGCCAAGAAGGAAAACTCCTACCTATTTCCATTCCTTCCTGACTACAAATTGACCTACTGCTAATTCCTCACTCAACCCTGCTCAATTAATGTCTTCATCTCTATGTTGAATCTCTCCCCTCAGACTCCATCTTTAGCCCAAAATCCTCAACTCCCTCAAATATCAGGAGAGGCTTTCATCTATCCTACTTTAATGTTAAGCATCATTCTCCACTCTTTACATGACATAAGTCACAAAAAAATAAAACAGGAGATGAAAAATGACCAGGGTGGAGATGGGAGGGTATTTTTTAAAAAGGAACTCTTCTCTGAGAATGTGACTTTGAGTAGGGGTCTTTGTAAGAAAAAAAGAATGAGAATTGTGAGGATCTGGGAGAAGGGTATTGCAGAGAAAGCAGTGCAGTAAGTGAAAAGACCCTGAGGCAAGAGTGATATGGGGCATTGGAAAAGTAAGGCCAGGATGAGTGAAACTTAATAGGGAAGAACAGGGATTTGTTTAAAGCTGGTGCTATATACCAGCACACAGCACATTTCGTAGGATGTAGTATGCACTTAGTTAACAATTGCACACTATATAACCTACAAGAAAACCTCCTCCTTAGCACAGCAATCAAAAGTCTGCAGCCTGGTCTTCTGACAAATACTCCCAAGTTCTAGAGTCCAGTCACAATGTAAAGCTCACAGTCCCCTCACCATTGCCTGTATTTTCCTGCTCCTAGTCCTGGACACAAGCTAAATCTCCTCCTTGGAATTCCCAGTCACCCCAATTCCTGTCAAACATTTACTCCTGGCTTCTAGGTCTAACACTCAAATGCCCTCTGATCTTATGCTCCTTATAGATTATTTCCTTCTTCAATACTCCCTGCACCTCACTCATCGTTTCACTAAAGGGTTCAGTCCTTTCTATGTTCAATACTTATCTTCCCTACCTTTCAAGTTCTTCAGGTCACTTCAGACAGTGATTCTCCCCTCTTGTGAGGGAGAGAAAAAAACCAATAATCCATTTCACACATACCAAATGTCCAACTGCACTGCTTCCTACCACTGTTAACCTGGACTGACTGATTCAGACCCTTGAGGACATCCTATAACTTTGTTTCTAAAGTTTTACATTTCTCAATCAAACTTAAAAATTCCACTAACATAAAAAGACCAATTCTCAGAAATAATTTTCCTCTTGTCTTCCAAACCACAGGGAAAAAACTTGTTAGGAAAGTTCTGGAAATGGCCCCATCAGAAGCCTAGCCAATGGAGCAGCCCTCTAGGAATAAATATACTGAGGACTAGAAAGCGACAGAAGGTTGGCCTCAGCTGAAGCAAGAAACTGCAGGCCTTCCTGGGTTTAAGTCGATTGCCTCAGGGCTATATATAGCCCTCTGCCTGAACCCTGAGGGCAGCATCCACTGGGGAAAGCAAGGAGGACACCTTGCCTCACTGGCTAACTAGGGAATGGTGAACTCTGACCAGAGGCTACTGTTCTGAGACTTCCAAAGAAACACTGAACTTTGACCCGAGCCCAGAGAGTGGATGCATGGGTGTGTGGGAAAGCAGCTGCACCTAGGTTTTACGACTTTCACACTGGAACTCTCAAATGCACCATGACCTTCATTCACGGCTACGTGTGGACTGGAATACCACCTTTTCCTTCATTTCTATTTAGAGAAAGTAAATGTATAGGCATATTTAAATGTTTCCCTTATTTTGCTGATTTCACATTTTGAAGCTTCGTTCAGTTGTGAATACTTCTGAATGCCCATCTTACCAGATTCTCCTCACAGACACAAACACACTTGAAGTATACTAATTTTGTTGAAGTACTATTTATGGAAATCAGATAACAGTAAACATAGAAAACAAGCCTCTATGTGTTTAAGGCGGGCAGAATGATCCCTGGTGTTGGTACCCATGGGATGTGACTTCCTGTCTGTACTATCCTTCAGAATGGGAGGCGTAATGCAAGGATTCTGAGGTTAGGGGACTGACAGACCTGACAAGTTATTTTCCTGCCTGTGGCCTTGGTTAAGTCACCTAACTTATAAGCCTAAGTTTCCATGTCTGTATAATAATGGTGAAACAACTGGCTGCAGTAAGGATTCAGAGAAAATATGTACAAAGCTCCCAGAACCGTGATATTTAGGGGAGGTTCAGAGAGTATGTACTAATGTATTAGTGTGCAGTTGACTCTTGACCAATGCAGGGGTTAAGGGCACTATCGTGCTCCCCTCAAGCCCTACCCTCCACAGTAAAAATCCCAAAAAACCTGACTACTAACAGTCTGCTGTTGAGCTGGAAGCCTTGCTGGTAACAATTAACATATTTTTTATGTGTCATGTAACATACTGTATTCTTACACAAAAGTAATTGAGAGAAAAGAAAATGTTAAAATCATGAGATACATTTTCAGTACTGACTCAACATCATAAAGTTATGCGGGTAAATAGATCCTCGTAGTTCAAAACCATGTTTTTCAACAGGGTCAACTAATTTCTACCAGGTTGAATGGGACATCTTACCAATGAGAAATAGGCCTCCGCAGATGAGTATGAGCTGAGTGGACCCCATGCCCTTGCCCTAATTTCTAAAGTAAACACAATTTCAAATGCATCCCATCATTCCCATAAGAACACTAAGGTGTGTCAGCCCAAATGTCCCCATGGCAACTCAGAAAATAGACACTATACCAACACACAGCCTATGGACTGACTCTTAGAAAAAAAAATGACTCGGCATACCCTAGGGGAGTAACAGTTTGATCAATCAATGCAAAGGAGCACAGGCCACATATCCCTGGGTTCAAATCTCAGATTGGGGGTGGGGGATGGGCAGGGGGACACAACCAGTGTGAACAACTAAATAAAAATAAAATGAAATGATTCTTTCTCCTCTCTTCCTGGCTGCCAATAGTCTTCATTACTGCCTGTACCTTTCCTTTTAAAAAAAAAAAAGGACTCAATTCAGTAAGCTCAGTCTAGATGTGCAAAACACATATAAAGAATGGAAAACTCAGCAGACCATCAACTCCTGGAAAGGCCAGACCTCAGTCTGAGTTTTATATACACTATATGCTATCACCCACTACTATGGCCTCTTTGCTGCAAACTCAACAAGGAGAGGAGAGGATGACTTTAATTATCTGAGAGCCTGTCTTGGCATACAGCGTCCCATGTTTCAAACATCAGTCCCCACCTTCAAATGCTGGTTCTGGGTATTCCAAGAATGCAGGTTACCTTTTGGTGGTGCTAAATCCTCACTTCACTTATAATCAAGAACTGGTTGCATTGTGCCTAGTTCAAGAAAGCCTAGAGGAATGAGGTTACTGGCTCTGCTCCTACCTTCATCAAGCTTGTACTCTTGTCAAGGAGGTCAAATCTGTACCAATCCTTCTCAGCACAAGAAGTGCCAGGGGAAGGAAGCATAGATGCAGGCTGGGTTATAAGGGACGTTCAAAGATGGTGAAATAAGACTGAACAGGATTCAGGCATGTGGATAAGAGTGCTAAGGAAAGAAAGGAGAATAGTACTTGACAAGAACTGGGAGGCAGTTAAAGGAAAGGGGTTCACATAAGGGGCTAGCTTGAACTGGACTTACTCAGAGCACAGGCAAGACTACGGCACCCCCAACCATCTCTAGGCACCAGCATCCTCTGAAAAGCTTTCTCAAAATACAAATGCTAAAGTCCAATGCGCAGAGAGTCCCACAGTCATCTGGTATGGGGGTGGGAGAGAAAGCTTGTTAGATTAGGAAAGAAAAAAGTCACAGCATCCTGAACTAAAGTGGTTTGGAATGCTGTACGAAAGGCAAGAGCACAACTGATCTGGTCTCTTGTGCGACTAGCTCTCCTTTGAGAGGCAGAAGTTGCAGAGAGGACCATGGAGAAGCTCAATCCAGGAGAAAGAAGCTAGAAGCCCGGGCTCCTCAAAAGGGAAGGAGTAGCAAGCCTAGACACAACAATCTTAACCACAGCTTTGTTCTTAATTAAGCAGCAAACCTCCCCCTAGTCCCCAAAAAAGGCATGAAGCAACACTTTAATTGTACACTGTTATTTGCAGAAGCCAAATGCTCCAAGCTCGAATTGGGCTGTAGGTCATGAAAAGACCTTGTTCTGTTTGTTATTTGCTTTTCTGTAGGGAGGAAAGGGGAAGACACTGAGAAAATGCTTCAACGCGTGGGCAGTTTGCCTTTGGAACCAAAGACCTGAGCCTCAGGACCCACTAACCTGCCCCTACAGAAATCTTCCCCCTATTATCTGCTGAGTTCAGTGTCTGCGCTTTCCTCCAAAGTCACTCTTTTCTTATATCACATCTAAGTAGAAATAAAGGAACAAGAACTGTCACTAGTTCTTAGAGGAAAATCAGTAGAACAGACTGGTCTATCCTTTCCTATTTGCACTAGCTATGGGACACTGGTGTACCTTCTTGCAGAGAGAACCTTCTCTCCCTCCCCTCCTAGGTTCACTAATCCATACTGGCTGAAAAGACACTCTCTCCACAACCAGCTAGAAAATCTAGATTCACATACCCCAAAGACAGTTTAATATTATTCCATTACATACACAGAAGAGGGTCCCAACTGTGTGCTGCCCTAAAAGCAATTTTTTAAAGGCAGGTATGGGCAAGAGAGGATAAGAAAGGGAGGAGCAGGGGAGAGAAGCTCTTAAACATTTCCCAACAGATGTGCTGTATAATCTTGGTTCAAGAGTGCCAAGAAAGGAATTGGGGGCAGGGAGATAAGGCTTTGTGCTAGTGCTAAAAGCTAGCCAACAAGAGTTCACAAAATACTACTTATCTACTCTCCAACTAGAACCTCAATGAAAAGTCGCATGTTAAAGGTTCTAAGAAGTCTCACAATAAAGAAAATTAGTTCTCGAACATGACTATGGAACCACCAGAACCAATAATTCACTTGCTTAGAACCACACTGTCTGACAAGTTAGTGCTACTGTATGTGGTTACTGGGCACCTGAAATGAGCTGTAAGGGAAAACATACACTGGATTTTGAAAGTTTAGTATAAAAAAAAAAATTAAAAGTCTACTTTTATATTGATTATCTGTTGAAATGATACTATTTTTGATAAATGGAATTATATAAAGTATCTTAAAATTAATTTCACCTGTTAATATGGCTACCAGGATATTTAAAATCATTTCTGTCAGCATGCCGTTGTGGTTCAAGCAGCTAAGACACAGGCCATGTAAAGACAAAGATTCCGGCTGGTGCCCAAGGGCTGGGGGCTGGAGCTGAGGAGAGGTGTCAGGTGCAGTATGTGGCTCACATTATACTTCTATTGGATTGCTACTCCTTTAGAAAATACAAAAGTACAGCATAGGCTCATAAACTTCAGGTATATTTTCTTATCTTGGTATCCGCGTCACATTTGTTTTTCTCCTGGAAGAGAGGCACTCCATCACAGAACTTGGGAATGGACCAAAAGCATCTGGACATTTTGACCAGGATTCATAAGATGGCCCTTCTATCTATGTAATTCCAAAGATTATCAAGGAACAAGGGATGTATTTCTCAGAAAAGATTAGACCTAAAGCTCTGGTCCTTTTTAGATTTAAAAGTGAGCTGTTAGGCATACCGTGGTGACGTCATGGTTAAGTTCACGGCATGCAGTCCACGTACATCCCAAGGACCCAGGTTCAGGGTGGAAGAGGGGGAGAACAACCAAGATGAACAACTAAATGAAATATGCTTCTTCCTTGACTATCTCTGCTTGTCTTCATTCCTGCCTTCCCTTTAAAAACAAAAAAAAACGATTACCAAACGAGCTGTCAGTCTATGACAGAAAGTGAGTTTTCCGTTTTCCTCTTTCTGGACACAAAAATGGGAGTTCACTCTGCTAAGTTTCCACTGTAAAGTAAATGTCGTATCCAGTTTCCTGGCAACTTGGAACACCTGCACAGAGGGGCTGGGAAGGCTATCTCAGGGTCACAGGAATTCACCCTACTCCAGCAGTGACTCACTCCTCCATGGGAATGGTTCCATGGTAACATGTCTTATCTTTTCATTACTGAGACCCATTCCTGTGTCTTTCCCACTCAGACCAGAAAATACAATCTTTGGTTGTCAATGAAGACAGGTGCTTCTCCTTCTGAAGAGATCTGCCATCTCAATTTATGAGAAATATGTCTTTTCCCCTCCTCAGACCAGATGTCTTACTCCTTTCTCCGTTCTGTATAATTTCTCTATGTCTAATCATCCTCTCAGTCTCACAGAGGGAGCTACAGGGAGCAATTTTGAGGGAACTAGAATTACATGTTATACTTAAGCATTTTCTCTGAGCAGCTGAATCTATTATTATAATGCCTAAAGTTGTATAAGTGATACCAGGGCTTTATACTCCTATACTATATGCAATAAACACACAATAAACAGATACAAGTGGAACAGTAAAGTTCCTGGGTAAGTTTCAAATGGATCATAGGCAATAGGCAACTTAGAGTCAATGACTATTGTGGTCTAAGCCAGTCACAAACATCAATATTTCTAAGTGTCTACATCCTCCCTATTTTCAAGGGCTCTGGAGTTACAGAAGGGCATAAGTATGATTCTCCCAGAGCCCTAACCTGTGTGCCTAGTCATGTGGGATAAATACTGACCCTCACAGCTCTTAAGGCAGTGGGGCAGTTAAATGCCCTGGGTGGGATAGCTTTACGCAGTAAAGTGCCTCCACTATTCAAGCCCCAAATCCTCTTCCAGTCAAACCCCAACTTAGCCGCATTCCTTTTGGAAAGCACATAGCTACCAGAGACTGACTAGAGAAGTCAACCTTTAAGGTATTCCCCAAGCTTCCCATTTAAAGCTAGATTTCCTCCCCTGCCTCGGAACATACCCCTCTGCACCTGTCAGAACACAGATCGCACCATATTACGCATATTTACATTTACACAGTTCTTAAGGTACCTTAACTGGGTTCCCTGGACTCCCAGGACCTAGTATGCGAAATTCAATAATGACAAAAGCAGGAACATCTACTGGATGGGAGTCATGCTTCGCAAACCAGGTGCACAGTGGGCTGAGAACATGCAAGGCAGGAGATAAACAAGGTGCACCATCCTAGAGATCAAGCTTAAAACACTTTCTTACAAAGATACTTTGAGAAAACAAAGTCCAGAGTTTAAAAAAATAAAGTAGCAGTCTTGTGGCTGGCTGCTTCCATTCAGGGCTCAGTACCAGGCTGCCAGGTGCACTAGTTCCCAAAGTTGAGAGACCCAAGAAGCTGAGGGCTCCATTTGTGAGAGGCTGAAAGCACTTTGCCAAGGGTCAAAAATCACTGCTAATACTTTCTAGATGAAAAAAATCTTGTCCAAACTACTCAGAAAGTTGATGCTAGGGAAGGAAAAGACCTCTCAAAGACCTCTCTCCTCAGTTGTCGGCCCAGGATATCACATGATTAAGTTTATAGTAAGAAGTTTGACTCTTAAAAAGTCTAATGTTCTAATGGGGTCCAGAGACCCTTTGATCACTTCCCGGATGGAGTGCCATCAAAGAAACCCTCAGTTCACGCCTTTCTTCACTGGGCTGCCTGGGTGGTAAACGCTTAGCGGCCTCTATAAACAGAAACTAGCACCCCTCTTCGGCTCTAAACTGAAGCTTTCTTTCCACGCACATCTAAACCCTCTTATAGGTCTGCAAGCACGCCCGACAGGCTGATGTGCAAACACCAAACTTGCCTGAAGGGCCCCCAACAGTCCAGAACTTTCTGAACTTTTCTCCATCCCGGGCTCTAAGGCTCTTGGACAACTCTGTCCCGAAGGAGAGAAGTCGTTGGCAAACATCTTGAGAGGGAAGCGGGGTTAAAGTATTGGCACAAGTGCCTTCAGGGGCCTTGGAAGGATCCAGCCAGGACTCCGGGCGGAGAGCAGGCAGACAGGCACACACACAGACACACACCCAGGGCTGGAATCCCGGTCCGCACTAACCTTAGCGGAAGTCTCTCCGAACAGAGGTCTGTTGTCCAGGCCACTGGTGCCATAGGTCCTGGTAGAAAAGTCCTCCATGTTGGACTTTCTTCACTTTTCCGAGTCTCTCAAAAGCTAGCCAGCATTACCTCTCGAAGTCTTGGGTCCACAACTCCCAACGCCGCCTATTTATTCACCAAGCGCTCATGGCGGACGCCCAGGTGGGTCTGGGAAGTCCCGCCGGAGGCGGGTGGGCGCTCAGACCCGAGGGACCAGGCGGCTCCGCCCCAGGCCGGCTCTCCACCTCATCTTGAGCAGCTGCCGCAGGAAGTGAAAGGAAACAAACACAGCGTGGCCGACATTCCGCGGGGCGCCCCAGCCCCCGCCCGCTCCCACTTCCCCAAATCTCAGCGCTTGGCTTGCGGGGCTCGCGGTAGCACCGACCGCAGGGCGCTGCAGTTCGGAGAGCAAACCGGCTTCCCCGGGGCTGCACGTGACACACACACACACACACACACACACACACACACACCCGCCGCCCCGCAAGCCTCCATTTCTTTACAGATTAATTTCTCATGCTTTTTAAATTCTCTACAATGAATGTGTATCTTCAAGCTCAAGAGGACAAAAAGTTTTCCTGTAAGAATTCATTGAAACACCTCCACAACTCCCCTCCCCCACCCACGTTCCCCAACTCGCGAGCGGCCGGAGAAGTTGCAGAAGCAGAGCCAAGCCCTCCGCGGACCCCACCGGAGTCAGGCCGCGGCTGCGTCAAGCAACTTGAATTCCCTCTCATTTGTTGCATATACCCGCGGGCCGGCGCGCTTTCCGCAGCTCTCCTCGCTCTCGCTGCAGGAGCTGCAGCATAATCAGCGGCCTGGGTAGACCAGCGGAAAAGAGAATCCCGCCTCGGCCCTGCACAGATTGGCCGCCCTCCAGGGAATCGCCCCGCGCCCGCCCCGCGCTTCCCGGCGCTCGAAGGCCAAACCTGGGTTTCCCCAACCTCTCGCATACAGGAGAGTCGTGGCCGAGCGGGGACAGCGGCTCCCGGGTCCACACCTCGCCGGGATTCGGTACCGAGGCTCGGCGGCCCGGGCGACTCGTGAGGGGAAGGAAGACACTTTTCCCAAGTGGCGGAGAGCAGGTGAGCTAGCCCAACGTAGTGCTGCCTGCCTACTCTCGGCTTTCACGGCTTCCTGGGCCGGGACCCCAGACCACCGTCGCAAACCGACCCGCCCAGGCTACGTCACGGCCGAGGCCGCCAATCCCCGGTGCCGAGGAGCCGCATTGGCTGTGGAGCTTTATTTCTAGAGGTGCCAGTTTATTTCCCTTAGGGCTGCCAATCTCCTGGGTGCAGTTTTCTCAGCCTCATAGTAATTAATATTTGCGCGATCCACGTGGGCGAGGAACATATCGGAGACTAGCTTTGCATTTTGCCGAAAGCATCTTAAAAACAGTTGCCCTGCACCCCAGTCTTTGCAAAACTAGGACGGAACAACTGGAGTCACTGGTCATTTTGTTTTAGAGTTATTTCTATGTTTGTCTTGTTTGCTTTGATGGTAGGGATCCTGTGTGGTTTAATGAAACAGTCTGGAGTTAATAATGCATGTTAGGTGCTTCTTTGACATGTGCTCGCATCCTGCCGGTCGTAGTGCTGACTAAGCATGTGTGCAGCCACGGAGAACGCTTCACGTGTCAACTTCTCCGGGTTTTAGCTCACAGAGGTGGACAGGCCTGCATTAGGAATAATACGTAAGTATTACAAAACAGACACAAAAAGGTGGGCTCCCTGGACATTATAGCGCCTCAACTGATGAAGTCTAACAACCGTTCTGTCAAGGGAGTATATTAGAACATGGTAGCCCTATAACACTTCAGAGTCCAAGCATGATTTCAGGTGATCCCTCAACAGTTTTGAACAAGGAATTAGGATGAACTAAAAACCAGATAGCTATAGATTTGGAATTTGCAACATTGAGCTATGCAAGTATGGTGCATTTCTCAAAGTATTATATATATACATATATATACACATACATACAAACACATACATTTATGTATATGAATCAGGTATGGTGCAAATCTGATTACCACTATATTCTATAAATGATCCGTTTGTTCAGGACTTTTTGTTGTAACAGGAATGTTACACAATCCTGTACCAAATTTTATTAGAAAGTTGATTGGCCCAACAAATTACTGACGCATATTCAGCCACATTTATTCAATAAATACTTTTGAGAACCTGCTATGTATGGGGCAACCACCAGACAGGGCGATACAGTGATCTAGAGACAGGCAAGGTCAGTGTTGAGAGACAGGTGGTTACAGTCTAGAGAAAGGAGCAAGTAAAATGGCTAAAGGCACAAACCTTGAAGTTAATCATATCTGCCCTCAAACCCTGATGACAAGCTATTCTATCCCAGGCAAGTTATCTAATCTCTTTTGAACTCCATGTTTAAAAAGTGAATACAGTATTAATAAATAGAACTATGATATCTAAATTCAGTCTAATAGAGAATATATAAGACATCGGGCAAATAAGGTGGTTGTCATAAATAGTTACAAGTGTCATAAACAAGACACTGGGGGTACTGTGAGGATACAAGGAAGGGCTCCCACTAGGTTCAGCTGGCAGGAAAAGCCTTCTCAAAGAAGTCTTCTAAATTAAGACTCCCAAAAAGAGTATGAGTTAGCCAAGGTGAAGAGTTAAGTCAAGAAGCCAGGTCAGAAAACCCAGATATTTTTGTAGGGTGAATTTGAGGAGAACGGTTGAATCGGAAATAATGACCCTCTCATTCTAGAATTGCCTATTTTCTTGTGTCATCAATTTTCTATGTTTTTGCTCCCTCCTTTTTCCTAAAAACCAGCTTCCTCATCAGTACTACTACCCCAAACTCAACTTACATCATATGACTTTTTCTTATTTTGGTGTTAACTCAAAGAAAGTGAGTCTTTAGCTCTAGTGTCCACCATGGCTTGTCAGTCTATTTTTTTTATTCAGAATCTCATGAGAAGTTTCGATTGTCCTAGACTAGTTCATAGATTGATTATTAGTAATACCAGGTCCTCCACCTCTAAACAACCAACACTTGGGACAAGATAGAACATACATCTTCTACAGTCCACCCCATTCAGTAGAGTGGGATAGAGAAGTATTTCATAAAGAAGAGAGTATACATGGAAGTCAATGAGAAGTTCATCCATTTCCTTGCCCATCAGAGTGTAGTTCTGGAACCACCAGCATCAGCATCACCTAGTAACTTGTTAGAAATGCAGAAATATACACTGAAGTTTAGGAAGCATTTTTTCATACACCTCTATTTAACAAAATGGGCCAGGAGCCATATAGATGACCCTCCTAATACCATAACTTCTCATTTTTTTTTATAATCTTCATTGTGCTTCAGCCATTCAGTCCACTGCAGCATTCTGGTATGTCAACATTCAGAACTGTAGCATGTTTGAAATAAGCCCAAAAAGACCACTTGGTAAGACATGTCTTCCCATCCTTCCCATCCTCAGATTCTTAGTTAACATAGACACTATAGTGTCTCTGATCTTCTGGTCTCTTGACTTTCTCTTGGTGGATTTACACCTGTGTTTTAACTTTCTTCTATTCTGTGCTCTATCATTTCAGTTGCTCTTTTAGCAGTACCTTCAATTCCTTTGTCCCATTTATTTTATCACACCTGTAGTCCCCAGAGATATAAATCTTCCTACCTTCTCAATACCTGTGACAAGCTAGAGGGTAGGGGGAAAATGCCCCTGGTGATAGTAATTTAAATTAAGGGCAATAAAACTCAACTGAACCTTTAAAACCACATCTGGAAATCCTGTGTTATCTGGGCAACACTTTCTTTGTTGCTGTCTTCTTACCTTCAACAGATGACTCAACCACCTGGTTCACAGGAAAAAAAGAGAAGTCATCAGATGGGAATTCCCTCAACTTCCCAACAAACCTATAAATTCGTCTGTCTCCACCCTCTTTCATTTATCCTTCCCTTCATTTATAACAAAGGATTCCTGTCTATCATTCATGTTTTACATCTATTGCATCCCATAATCACAGATGTCTTACTATTATATTTTTTTCTATGTAAAGTATTTAAATATTCTCAGTTTCAATCATGTTAAACAAGAAAAAAACTTGTATTTAAGCCCTTGTCTCTAGCTACCACACACTCCTCAACCTTGAGGAACTAGTGATTGCTTTTACAACATCTTTCTCTTAACCTAGTCTTCCTTGAAAGAAGAACTTATCTCCCAATTTAAAGGAATAAAAATCATATGTTCACTTGCTGAAACTCCCTTGTAGCTGGAGGAGAGGGATTCCAGTGTTAGTGTTACAGTTTTGGGGAGAAACCAAGCAAGCACTCTTTGGAAGTATTTTAGGCAGATTTATTACACTTGTGGTCTCAGCTGGGATTTCTTCCCCAAAATGCTGAGCCCCGAGTTCTGGTTAGAACATGCTTATATAGGCTAGAGCAATGCAGGAAGAGAGCAATGTAAATTAGGGGAAGGGGTTTCAAATACCGGGAAGTTCTTTGTCTGCTGTCAAGCAAGCTCAGGTTACAGGAGGTGTCATGGCTTTTCTTTATAGTTGCTGGAGATGGTAGGCAGGCCCCTCCACATTAGGATCAATCAGTCATTAGGAAAAGTCTGTTAGGGGCTTTCAGGAAAGTTTCTTCCCCAATCAAAGAAGAGAGGCACAGGAAGACTGAGATTCCTGCAGTCATTGTTATGAAGACATGGGATTTGGAGATTCTACCATCTATGGCTATGAATGGTGGCCAAGAATCACCTAGAGTCTAAACCGGCAGCACACCCACATCTGGGTTTCTGGTTATGTTCTGTGATTTGTGTTTGTGAATACGTGTGTGTGTGTGTGTGTGCCTGTGTGTGTGTTTATGTTTTAAATGAAAGGATCTTTATCATGAAACTCACTTTTTTTTTTAAAGGAAAGGTACAAGCAGGAATGAAGGTGAGTAGACAAGGCAGGCAGGAAGAGAGAGGAGGAGAAAGCATTTTTATTTTATTTTTATTTAGTTGTTCATACTAGTTGTATGTAGCCTGTGTTCCTTTGGAGGCGATTGACCTAACCACTGTTCCACCAGGGTGTGCCCCAACTCACTTTTATTTGGATATTTCCAAGCTTACAATTGAAAATATATTGATATATTTTAAAGACAAAAATCTCTGTGACAAGGTCCATACAGATTGTAGTCACTTACTTATCTTTCATATTCATCAAAATCACTGAAATCTGGTTTAGCTGCTCGGCTTTACCAATAATCTCCTATAAAAGTTCTTCTGAGAATCTATTGCTGAATCCACTGGACGCTTTTCAGGCCTTTTCCTACTTGGTCTTTCAGCAACACTTAGCATTTCAAAATCCTGAAAATAACTTTCATTCTAGCTGTTGTATAGGACAGCTCTTAAATATTATCATCCCAGCCTTTTACTCTTCTCAGTACATGCTCTGTCTGCATCTGTGGTTTCAATTTATATCTCGATACTAATACTTATCAAATCTATATAAATAGATTTCCACAATTTGGCAGAAGACATAGTTTATGAAGGAAGCCATTTTTGAAGTTAAAGAACTCTCACTCACTACAGGTGTGATTTAGCTATATTTCTCCTTTTTTGTTGTCTCTGTCATAAAGCTATCATAGAGACAGAGACAGCAGTGACTCTCAATTCTGTCTGGACATTTGAACACCTTGATGCCTGTGGCCACACTCAGACCAATAACGTCAGAATCTCCACAACAAGACAGAGGCAGAAGTGATGTTTAAACTCCCAAATGATTCTAATGTGAAACCAAATAGGAAACCATTGGTTTATAGGTAGAGTATTGAGCTAAGTATCTGGGCCTGGAGTTCCACTGCAGATTCTCACTATCTTATCTGACACATCAATAACACAGACTTTGAAGGTAACAGAACTTGGATTGAATTCTCCTCCCCAGATGCATTAATTTAAGCAAGTTATTTAGTCCCTCTGAGCCTCGGTTTTGACATTAGTGAAATGAGGAAGACAGTACTTGCCCTTTATGGTTTGGGGGAGAATTTTAAAAATAATAATATATGTTAAACTCCTGAGACTTAGTTAACATTGTGAATTATGCATATTTTTCATCTATTAAAATGAATATAATAAAGACTAGCAAAATGGAAAAAGTGCATATGACTGACTGTTAAAGGGAAAAGCTAAATATGAAGTAGAAACTATATGATACAATTGGGTAAGATATTGATGCATGTGAACCAAGGCTAGAAGGAAACATGAAGAATACAAAAATGGAGTTTTAAGAAATTTAGTCTTACTCTTTTTTCTGAGTGGTTTTGAAGTCCCATACCTTTGTAAAAAGATAGGGAAACTGGTAATAATGCAATTTTGTGTCTTTATTTTTTTTTAATTAATTTTATTGAAGGAACATTGCATTATAACATTCTATCGGTTTAAAGTGTGCGTTATTATAAATCAACATCTGCATATAATACATTACGTTTACCACCAGCAGTCCAGTTCTTCTGTTTCCATACAAGCGATTCCCTCTACCCAGTTTGCCCACCAACTTCCCCCTTCCCTGCTTGTAACCACTAATTTGATTTTACTAACCAAAAGCCTATATTTAGTTTGATTTAATTTGTTTTCTTGGGGTCTGTATATACCATTCTTTATTCTATATTTTCCCCCACTAATATAAACTCAGTAGCAACTGTGGCATCATGTGGTCCACAATAGCCCAGGGCAACAGTTTTTAAAAACACACTACAATGTCTGAGTGAGTGAGGAGCCATACTATGTTCAAAGACATTCCAGGAAATGAATGCTGAGTTGCAGGAAAATCAGAATCTAATACCTATCAGTGAGGCGACTTACTATAGGAATGAAGTAACTCTCCTCATGCAGCCTTAACTAGCGTGTAGAAGGTTATCACATAACTGAGTTTAGGAAAGCTAACAGTGCAGAATTTTGAAGAAGTATACCTCTCGTAGTTCTCCACGCTCAGAGATGAGAGGAGAGCACACCAGGTAATGCTACCCCAGCCTGGTTGAACTGGGATGCCTCTTAAATGGCAGAATATGGGGAGAAGCACCCTGCCTCATTCAGCAGACTCAGGAAAAAAGGCAAGGGGAAACACAGGTCAAGATAGAAGAAAGACTGCAGGCCCAAAGAAAAGCAACAGAAGAATAAAGGATAAAGTGTCTTCCTACAACACAGATGGGGCCAGATGGAAGTAACTAGGCCTTTTCAAGTGCACATAATTTGAATAGTCACGTGATAAGAAAATTAATTCACAAGTTAATAAATTTAGGTACTACAATGGACTGTGCATATCAATCTCAATGTACTCCCAAGAGTAGGCAAGACCCATGAGCTTACTGATAAAACTTTTTGAATAAAAGAATGAGATTTCTATAAACCTCCAAGTCAAGCAGGTGTGAAATAATTTGAGTCTCTGGTCTGTGCTTAGGAAAGTCAGCTCAAACACCAGAATAATTAGAGGATGTATTTAATTTTTTTAAATAATTCTAGATTTATAAAAAAGTTGTATAGGTAATACAGAAAATTCCACTACATACCCTTCAACCAGCTCTCCCCAACATTAACATCTGATACAACTATGGCATCAAACCTAAGAAATTAGCATTGGTTTAATATATTACCTAAACTACAGAGTTTTATTTGGAACTCTCTACTTTTTAAACAAGGTTGATGAACAGAGAATTGTGACCTTGAATAAAGCTCAGAGGCTCAGTTTAATATGCACCAAAATATAAGGAAAAAAATTTTTCCTTCAGCGTTGTTGTGGGAATTAAATGATATAATAGGTAGAAATGATTTTTATACTTGAAGTGGTATTCACTGAAATGAGATACAAATGATGAAAAGTAAATCTAGATATTTTAAGAATTGACTTGGCATTTCTACTGAAGTAGATAAAATCTGAAGTGATGATCTCTTGCCCAGAGCAGAAACACTATTCTCACTTTGAAGGTGCAAAATTTGAACAAAGAAATTACATTAAACAAATACGTTACTCTAAGCCTTTTTTCCTTTTAAGAGGAAAGGCAAGCAGGAATGAAGGCAACCAGGTAGAAAGGAAGGAAAAGAAAAGAGGAATATTTTTAATATACTTATACTTTTTTTGTTTTTTTTCCTGAGCCCCATGTCAAGAACCTGGGTCCCTGGCCTAACAGGATTCAGACCTGAGTCATTGACTCAGTCACCTGTGCCAGTTTTCTTAAACAGGAACGGGTAAACACTTTAGGAAAATTCTTAAAATATTTTCTGGGTTTTAAATTTGTGTGTATGCAATGTGTTTCATTTCATGAAACAATTATATGCAAAAGGATAGAATTAGAGTTTTAGTGGTGATTTTACTGTAGTATATATAGATGTTGATGTATAATAATGGACACCTGAAACTTATATAATGTTGTAATGTTACTCTAATAGAAATTATTTATTAAAAAATGTTTGCGAGTTGTTCTTATCACATCAACAACAGAAAAGAAAATATTGTGGCTCTGGTGGAGTAGCGGTTAGGTCAATCCCCTCTGAAGGGCGGAGGTCAGGGGCAGGGTTAGGAGAGTTGGGGTGGGTAGGGGATGATGTGGGGGACACAGCCAATGTGAAGAACTAAATAAAATAAAAATGTTTCTTCCTCCTCTCTCTTCCTGCCTGTCTGCTAACTCACCTTCATTCCTACCTGCACCTTTCCTTAAAAAAAAAAAAAAATTTGAAAATAAAGATTTAAGAACAAGAATCTATTAGGATTGTTTAATTTACTTTAATTTTTTTAAGGAAAGGTACAGGAAGAAATGAAGGTGAGTAGGTAACAGGAAAGAGAGAGGAGGAAGAAGCATTTTATTTATCTCATTTATTTTATTTAGTTGTTCATCTTGGTTGTTTCACCCCCCCACCTCCCACTCAGGGTCGCAAACCTGGGTCCGTGGGATATACGTGGACTATGCAAGTAAAAGGTGGCACTTATTCACTACACCACGAGGACACCCAAATCTATTAGACTTTGAACTATAATACATTTCATAAGCAAGTTTAGGAAAATATGATGACATGGCATAAGACTGCTATTTTGTGTTGCCATTTCATTCAAGATCTAAAATATTCCTGATACTGATTTTGAGTGTGTTATTTAAAATTCAGGCATTCATTTAGGAAAACTATGTACTAGATTCTGGTATTGTCATTATTTGCATCTTGTTTTATTATTTATTTAACCTTAAGAGTTTCTGTGTACTAATTGTGAAATGAGAATAAAGAATAGATAGCATGTTTAACATCTCTTTTGCTTCAGTCATGTGGGTTTGGGTATACAAGAGGAAGTCCTAAAGTCAAAGGGGAGAAAGGAAAAAATACACTTGTAAATATAGTTGACATACGCAGTGTCATTATTAGCTTTTTATATGGTAACATGGGATATTTGAGCCTTTGCGGGGGGGAATCATTACTTCCCCTGTGATAATTAGCTATTTGTAATACTGTAAGCATAGACTGCACACACACAAGCCCAAACCTGCCAGCCTCACTGTAGGCACCCTCCCATACTACATAAGTTGTTCTCTAAACAGAAATAACAGTGGGGTAACCACACTTCTTAGAGAGTTACTTTAGTTTTTTAAAGCGAAATTAGACAGGAATACTACTAATTTATTGCTTTAAAAAATCAAGCTAATACTTTTCCCTTGTGGCTCAGATGGATGAGACAGTGGCATGTAGACCATGTAAAGCTCTCGGAGGACCTGGGTTCAAGACCCAAGGCTGGGATGAAAAACCAAAATATAAACAACTAATTAAAGATGCTTCTTCTTTCTCATCTTTCCTTCCTTAAATGCTTCTTTCTCCTCTCCCTTCCTTCCTCTCATAAAAAAAAAAACAAAAAAAATACACGTTGATAGTGAAAATAATATGTCTCTTATCATTGGGAACTTTGTCAAATTAACTTTTAATTGTAAAAATAAAGAAAAGTAAAAAATTAAAAATCTACCAGCAATGAAAAAGTTAATGTTTATCATTCTAACTTCTGACTTTTCAAATAAAATCAATAGAGCATTACAGAACTGAAGAGGTTTATTTTCTAGGGGAGAACTTTTGGGAAGTTTTTGGGTTTTTGTTTTTGTTTTTGTTTTTGTTTTTGCAAGAGGAAAGCAGGCAGTGAGCAGAAAAGGAGAGAGAGGAGAAGTATTCTTATTTTATTTATTGGCCACCCCAATCTCAGGCCACAAATCCAGGTATTTGGACTGTATATGAACTGCTCCCCAAACACAGGCTTAACATCTGAGCCACCAGGGTACATCTGAAGATATTTATTCACATCACAAGAAAAGAAAGTGTAACAAAATTTTTCTAGATATGTACCCTGGTGGATTAGTGGTTTGGTCAGCCACCTTTGCCCAGAACAGCCCACATACATTCCAAACATCTTAGTTCACATCCTGGGGCCAGGGGAGCAACCAAGATGAACAACTAAATATAATAAATAAAGTGCCTCTTCCTCCTCTTTCTGTCTGCCTGCCTCTGCTCTCCTTCATTCCTGCCTAAACTTTCCTTTAAAAATTATTTTTCTAATTATGTATAAGATGCTAATTAGACTTCATTTGGTGAACATTTAATAATATATGCAAATATCAAAGCATTGTGTTGTATATTTTAAAATAATATGTGCTATTATATGTTACTATACCTCTGTAAAAACATTTAATAAAAGACATTAAAATTGGGAAGAAAAACCTTAACCACGAAGATGAAGAAATTCTTTTTGGGCAGAAGATCTGAATAAACATGCCAAAGAAAATATACAAATAACCAATAGGCATATGAAAAGAAGCTTATATATTATTATTACGGAGATGTAAATCAAAACAACAATGAGATATCAGCTCACACCTATGTAAATAGACTGTGTCAATAAGACTGAAAACTGCAAGTGTTGGGGCTGATATGGAGAAAAGGAAACCCTTGTACCCTGCTAATGAGAATGTAAATTGATACAACCATTTTAGAAACTGTATGGCAGTTCCTCAAAAAGTTAAAAATGGAACTAGGATTCAGGAATTCCATGTCTAGGGATTGATTTGAAGACACAACACACTATGCACCCCTAAATTTACTGCAACACTGTAATGGCCAAGACATGGAAGCAACCTAAGTGTACATCAATGGATGATTAGACAAAGATGATCTGGTGTATATACACAATGGAACACCATAAACTATATTAAAAATAAAAAGATTAAATCTTTCCCTTTGTAGCAACATTGATGGAACTAGAAGGGATTATGCCAACCAAAATATGTTAAAGGAAAAAGACAAATACTAGATAATTTCACTCACGTGGAATATAAAGAAACAAAACTAATGATCAGTCAAACAACAACAAAAAACCCTAACCCTTCTGAGACAGGAGACAAAAGAACACAAAACACCGGAAGTCGTCACGTTCCAGCCAGGCATGAAGAATGGAACATTTTGGGGTTTGAAACAAGACCAGATGTTGTTCAACCCTTCCCATCAAGAACAAACCATCCTGTTAAGACATCTCAACTCCCTACCCTGCTATCCACAGCATGCCAGGTGGCCCCATCAGGACTCCACCCCCCACCCTGTTGCACTTGCCTAACCTTCCAGCCCATCCTGATTAGACATCCCGACTCCCTACCCAGTTATCAACAGCACACCAGGTAGCCTTATCAGGACTCCACCCCCTCCCCCACTGCACTTGCCAGAAATTTCCCCTTAACAACCTCTTCCTCACAGCATCTGACAGATTGCTCCCCCATCCTCTTCTCTGAAAAGAGCTTTCCCGGTCTGCACTTGGAACAATGGAGTCTCACTTAGAGCCCATCTTGCTCCCTTGTCTCTGCCTCTTATTGTCAAACTGGCTTACACCTTTGACTTTGACAACAGAAATAAGGTTACTAGAGGGAAAGAAATAAGGTTACTAGAAGGAAAGGAAGCAGAAGTGGGGATCAAAGCATAGAGTGGGGCGTCTAATGGGCAGTTGTGGGGAATTGCAAGAATTTTGGTGGTGGGGGTGTGTAATACATATTTGATAAAAAGAGTGCTATTGCATTCCTAAAACTTAGGTAGCCTTGTAAAACAAGTTTAACTCCATACAAGATATATTTATGGCACACCCTGGTGGCCTAGCAGATAAGTCCGGTGGGGCATAGTCCACATATGTCCCAAGGATGTGGGTTTGTGACCTGAGGCCAGCCCAACAACCAAAATGAGCAACTAAATTACAAAGTAAGTAAAATGATTCTTCCTCCTCTCTCTTCCAGTCTGTGTGCCTACTTGCCTTCATTTCTTCCTGCACCTTGCCTTTAAAATAAATAAATAAATAAATGATATATTTAAAAAAAATCTTTTGCAATCTATCCATTCAAAAGCACACATATATTTTCTTCATACAGAGTCCTTTCTATGCTTCCCAGTAAAAATATGAGCACCACTTTCCCTTGGCTGGGTTCCTTGGTAACCCTTATAGTGAAAGAGACATCTGTTACCCACCTCTATTTAGGGAAAAGGTATTAAAATTCTCAAATACACAAAATACCAACATGGTATTTATCTAGCCCATCCCCAAAAGAGACATATAAGCTGATTAATTAGCTCCTCCTGTAACCAGTGTTTTCTGTTGCTTCCTGGGTTGAATTATGGACTCCCAAAAAATACATCTACCCAAAACCAGTAACTATGACCGTATTTGGGTAAAAAGACCTTATTGGTTATGATTTACCACTAGAGGAGATCATCCTGGATTAGGATGGGCCATACATCCTATGATAAGTGTCCTATAAAAGAAGGCAGTCAAGTAGAGACACATAAAGTCATGTGAAGACAGATGCAGCTCCAAGCTAAGGAATGTCAAAGAAGAACCAGGAGACCTCAGATCTTCCAGAAGGACAAAAATCCTGCTGATATCTTGATTTTAGATTTCTGGACTCCAGAATTATGAGAGAATAAATTTCTATTGTTTTATGACAACCAGTTTGTGTTAATTTGTTATGGTAGTTCCATAAAACTAATACTGAAAACGTCTACTGCTTACTCCTTCACTAAGATGTTGCAAGAATTTATTAATGTTGACAAAACTTTCTATGTTGTTCCCGAGAAGAACCATTTGTTCCAATGGCGAAAGTGTCCTAAGAGAACCAGTGAGTAAGAATGCAGAGAGGGAAATCTACCACCTGTGTAGTATGAAACCTACTTATAAATTAAGTATACTGAATATTTAATAGACAGTGAAAAGAATTGTCATCCTACAATGTCATATTCAGATGCTTCATCTAACTGAAGTTTCTACCTTCACTCATACTTTTAGAAGTCTTCTTTTGAAATTGACCTTTGAACCTACTGGCAAATTGTATTAAGTTGTATTAGTGAAAATTCTCTAGAGAAACAGAACCAAGTCTATCTATATCTGTATACAAAGAAAGAGAGAGAATTAGAGTCATTTATAGGTAGGTAGATGTATGTTAAGAGATTTATTATAAGGAATTAGTTTTCACAATTATGGAAATTAATTAGTCCCAGAACGTAGTCTACCCATTCAGAACCTCTCCGGAATGTACTTTCCTGTTGCCTATTCAATTCTTGACTTTTCTTTTCCCAAAGAGACTTTTCTGAATTGGTTCACTCACTGAGACAAGAACGAAGGTTCATTCATCCATACCACTAATAATTACATGATCCTATGGACAGATTCCACAACCAGCTTAGTGCCTGAGCCACCAGCGCACACCTTGTGCTGTTAACTTTAAAAGTGTACTTTTTTAAAAAGTTTTCCCTCTTCTTAAAGAACATTGCACTTAAAATATTAAACAATTAGTATATGCTGTGAAATGTAACATACCTGTGACCATTTTTAAATGGGACTGAAGTAGTCACTGCAAAAAAAATGCTTTTTAAACTGAACTCTTTAAACTGGACATCTCTGGGCTGGGTCAAACTGCTAATATTTCAAGAAGCCAATGAAAATGAGAATATCCTATTAAAAATGACGGGTAACATTTTTTTTTTTATTTTGTGACTCCTTCACCTGATCATAATCCATTCATCCTTTCTTTCCCCTCTATGAAAAAAAAAAAAAAAGCCCTCCTGACTTGGATGAGGGAAAACATAGAGAAAAAAGGGGACCTTGAGAACAACGAGGCAGAATTTCAGAGGTCAGCAGGAGATTAGTTAATATGCAAGCATGCTAAAAATAAGCCAGCACCACCCAAATATACCTGTACAACCCAGGTGGGCCAGTCCCATCTAAGCCCTTAGGCATACTGGAGATGGGCTTGAGGTCCTTAGCATCCCCTAACCATCTCCTAGTAACTCTCACCAAGAGAAAAATTCCATTTCCCAGGGTATAAAAGTCATTTCCTTAGCTTGTGGGGGGAAAAGGCCTGCTCACCGCTTCCAGCAGCCAAGAAGTAAAGCCACAAAAACATACTGTGACCTGAGCTTGCTGGAATGTTGCCAGCAAAGAACTTCCAGCACTTGAAACCCCCTCCCCTAATTTACATTCCTCTCTTTCCAATTTTGCTCTGACCTATATAAGTGTACCCTAACCAGAAGCCTGTGCTCAGCACTTGCGGGGGTGGGTGGGGGAGAACCCTGCTAAGCCCGCACATAATAAACCTGCCTAAACCTGCTTCCCAAAGAGTGCCAGCTTGGTTTATCCCAGAGAGCTGTAACAAGCTTATTCCAGTTTACAGCTCTTTCCTGTCAACAAAGAAGTTCTCTTTCTGTACTCTTCCTAATAAACTTGCCACATGCTGTTATTAAATGTCTCTTCCTGAATTCTAGACTGACTCCACACCTCAGTACACAATGAAGCCCTTAGCCCACTTGAAACAACTTTTATGCCTCCTTGGGACACAATTTAGGTTTCTATCTGAATTTGTGCTCCCGAAATTGCAATGATTTGAACCCCTTATGCTCCATCACTTGCACGGATCACTGTCTCCTCCAACTATCAGTCCTCTCGGTCTCTCACCTCCCTCCTTTTGGTTGAGGGCTGCCTTTCTTTGGGATCAGAGTAGTTGTCTCAAGGCTGGCTGAAAGCTGGAACTCAGCAAGAAATGTAATCCCTTGGTTGGTGATCATTGGGGATAGAGGAGTGTGGGTTGACAGTTCAATTACAGGAACTCACCATAGGAGTTCCTTCAGCAGAGGACACTTTCCTGCTAAGTGAATGCTGGTGACTGCAGGGAGCACTCAGGGACTGACATCCTGTTGCTGGACTCAGGGTGGGAGTTCCTGTGGCAGCCGGCATTTCCCTGCTTAGTACTCGTAGTGAGTACTCTAAACTAAGAGTCTCACTTCCCTACTGTCATTCTCTTTTGAGTGCTCTTCCATCATAGAACTTTACTGTGCTAACTATCTCTCTGAGAAGTGCCTCCCTCAGGAACTCCACCTGGACTTATGCACAAAGATTATAGCCCTTTCTTTTGTAAATGCTTATCTTGCTGGGGCAGTAACATCAAAGATCATTTTAAATTACAGTGGACATTACTGCTAGGTAGTCAGTCAGCCATGAGTGGAGAAGCAGGGGGCTGAGGGAAGGGAAGAGAGGCAGCAGACCCTGAAATGGTGTCAATATGAAGTCCTCCAATCAGTTGAAAAAAGGAACCACTAATAGACCAATCAAAATGTCCCACCCCAGGACACCCCAAGACACTCCTGGGCAGGGGTAAAGATTGCCAGACTCTTTAAAAACCTCAACCAGAAGTTCCTCATGGCCTATTCACCTCTCTAAATATGGCTCACCCTTATCCTATCTCTTAAAAGATATACTATCTTCAATAAATCTCACTTCTGCTTTCAACTGGCTATGCTAACCCGGGCAGAAGGATTCTCACTTGGACTCACAGGAACTCTGGAGCTGTGACCCCAAGATCTTTGCAGTAACACTATGGGGGTCTTTTGAATTTCCAAAACTTGTCTTTCTGTTCCTCATAATTGAAAACCTTGAATTTACAAGGGACTCTTAAATGATTATTTTAAATCCTCCAAAAGACATCAGGCCTCTAAAATGTTATCTTTCAGAACACAATTACAAAACTGACTGAGCCAATAAACAACTAAAAGAAGATAAATCCTCTGAGATATCACCTATTCCTTATCCTCCTCCTCTTCTACCACCCCCATCTATCTTTTATGTCATGTGTCATAGGAGAAAAATCATAGGGTCAGATTATGTTTTCTTAATTGTTCTTTGTGTTCTGAGAATTCGAGTTTGCCCCCAAAATATGACTGGACAGAAATATGGATAAAACTCCATTTGCAGCTAGGATCTAGTGCCAACCCTTGGGAGAATGAGCTGTCTTTCTTTTGACTCACCTTGGGAATAGCTCCAGCTTTTGGATCCATGGAGTTGTCTAATACTGCCAGAAATATTTTCTGTTCATCCTGAAACCTGAAAAGGTATTTGAAAGACTCTTTTACATAATAACTCTGTGGTCAGAGATTTGGTCAAGTTGAAAACTAATATTCACAATTTGATAAAACTCTTTTATCTTAAAAACCTTTGCAAAACCAGAAATGTAACTCTTTTTCATCTCAAGTGTCATCAACTTCTAGCCTTAGGAAACAATTCATATTCTTCCTGGTTGGGGGGTGGAGGGGAAGGGAGGTGTTGTTTTCATTAAAATGCAAATAGTGGGAAAAAGGAAGAAAAAAAGCCCTTCTCCCCTTTTTAAAGAGGAAAGAAGGAAGGCTGGAAGCAGACAGGAAGAGAGAGGAGAAAGTATTTTTATTTATTTAGTTGTTCATTTTACTTGTCCAGGTTCCCCACCCCCACACCCACAGTGGACAGAATTAACCCTTAACTACCAGGGTGCACCAAAAAAGTCCTTTTAAAGTAAAAGTGGTTCTATGAAAACTTCCTCACTCAAAATTGAGCCACAGGAATTTTTGTGAATGATTCATAAACAAATTGTAAATAATAACGGTAAGGACTCTGTATCTGATATTATATTGCTTGTGTCTGGTTACAATTATATTTTTCTACCTCTGCATAGTAATACCAAAATCAAATTGAAACTGAGATTTATTTACTTTATACATGCTTACATAAATTGTTTCTAAACTCATATACAGATATGGAAACTATCAAAATGTTTTCCAAGCTAACATAACTCAGGAGAATTTTTTGGTAAATGAAATCTAGCTTAAATGTGTTGGTTAAATTAAAACAGGCATGCTTTTAGAATTTTCAAAATTAGGGGTGCCCTGGTGGAGTGGCTGTTAGGTCAAACACCTCAGAAGTATGCGGGCCACATTCCTCTGGTGTGGGGGGAATAACCAGTATAAACAACTAAAATGGAAATTAAATTCCTCCTCTCTCTCTTCCTAAAAAAAAAAATTCAAATATAAGCTTAGTAACTTCTTTCTGAGTTTATTAATCAAATTAAGTTCATGTTACATAACAACAAAATAACTTAGAATAATGTCATATGTTTTTATGGATAATCTTAATGTATTCATGCAAGTAAATGGTTTATATAAATATAAATGGGATAAGAATTTCTAGATGAATGTTTCACAATAGTTTTGTAAGTCTATCAACTATTTGGTAACTTAAAACTTTAGAGTTTTGCTAAATTAAATCAAATTATGAAATTCATTAAATATCAACATTATTTCTAAACAAAATTAAATGCCGAAACATTAATTACCAAACCTTTTGACTTATTTTTACCAAGAAGTTTAAGATATTGAAATCTGCTGCTAAACACGTCTTGTGTCACATTAAATAATTGTACTGGTGTCGCTAGTCCACACGTAGCCCAGGGACCCAGTTTTGCTGCTTGGGACCAGGGGAAACACAAAAAAATAAACAACTAAAATAATAAAATAATTCTTCTTCCTCTCTTTTTTTTTTTCCTACCTGCCTGCTTTCCTCCTTAAAAGAAAAGAAAAGGAAAGGGCACACCCTACTGTTTTGTGGTTAAGTCTGAGGCCTCCTGCTAACAAAATCCACATAATCCAGAAGTTTCTCCTCCACAGGGCAGTGGGGCAGAGGGGAGCAGGCAATGAACAACTACATAAAAATAGATAAATGTTTTTTCCTCTTCTCTCATTCTGACTGCTTGGCTATTCACCTTCATTCCAGCCTGTACATTTCCTTAAACAAATTTTAAAAATGGACTTTAAAGAAACATGTTTTCAGAAATTATAAAATGTGTTCATATATTTGCCAGTATAAAGAATGCTATTGTAAACAACAAATCACAATCACTTATGTCTTGGTTTTATTAGAAATGTATGTTCTAAGGGTTAAAAAAAAATCGAATTAATATATACAATTTCAGGTAATGAAAACAAAAGGAAAATACCTCTATATGCAAATAAAATAATATTTGTACTTTCAATGAAAGAAGACAGGAGGATTGGAAATGCATTTTGATGAGGGAAAACGAAGTAATTTTGTCTTAAAATTAGATTATTTTAAAATGGGAATGAACAAGAACGTGGAACAAAATCAGAGTGAAAAATAAATCTAGAGAAAAAAGATGTGTGTGGGTGAGCTGCGTAATATGGAATACATTTGTTAGAATTTTAAAAATATACTGTAATATCAATAGCACAGTTATAGAAAATGAAACTATTTCATATACTAAAAGGATGTTTTTTTGAACTCTTTCTGGTCTGATTTTGATAACTAATTATAAAATGTTTAGTGATATACCTAGAAACAAAGATGTTGTGTTTATGTTTTCCTTATCATTAGGTCATTGATTACTTGACTAAACCTTATCTTTTTGATATCAAAAGAGCTAAGCTTTACTTCTTATGATTTTTTCCTGAACACCTCGCAAAGATTTGTCCTCTCTTCTAGTAAAGAAAGGATCTTAAACAAACCAGGCTTATTTGGCATGTTGAACTACACAGGAAGCATTGCCAAGTAAATAATGATGCTGAGCCTTCTTAATTTGGATTTGTATGAATATATATTAATAAGTATGCCAAAATTATATGAAATTCTTACAAGTCTGATAATTCTATTGTTTATAATTCTGATTACTCTTTTAAAATACTATCTTCCCACCTTTCCTTTAAAACAAAAATTTTGGTGCACCCTCGTGCCCTAGTATGGTGGGCGCATACATCCCAAGGTCCCTGGTTTAAGACCTGAGTCTGGGGAACGACGAATATGAACAACAAAATAAAATAAATAAAATGCTTCTTCCTTTTCTCTCTTCCTGCCTTCCTGTCTCTGCTCACCTTCATTCCTGCCTGCACCTTTACATAAATATATATATGTGTGTATATATATATATATATATATGTGTGTGTGTGTGTGTGTGTATGTATGTATATATATATATAAAATACTGCTTGCTACAAAATAAGCTAATTTTAATACTGAGTATATTACAATCAGATCTTTAGCAATGACCATTTAAAAATTGTCATTTCTTACAGAATTTACTATTTTTATATTTTATTGGCGTAATCTGTTTCATGAATTAAAATAAATTCATATGTGTAGGTTCCCCATACTATCAGTTTTCCATTCATCAGATAATATATCAATACCCGCTGCCCTCCACTACATCACCAAGTGTTCTTCACCATTGTCCTGTGGGTTCTGCTACCTCTTGCTCCTCCCCACTTCCATTCGCTAGCAGTATCCTCAGGTCCATTGCCAGTGTCCAAGGGTTGGTTTTGTTTCCTCTGTTCCTTTGTTTGTCCATTCACATTCTACCTGTGAGTGAGATCTCCTGGAATTTATCTTTCTTCTTTTGACTTGTTTCACTTAGCATAATCCCCTCTAGATCCATCCATGTTGATTCAAATGATAGACTTTCATTTCTTCAAAGGGTTGTGTACTATTCCATTGTGTATGTGTATATACATATATTGGAATGTGTATGTATATACCTATATAATATATAAATATTATATATATTATACGTATATGTGTATATGACATCTTCATTATCCATTATACATATATAATTATATACAAACATATATACATATATATGCATATATATGCATATATGACATCTTCATTATCCATTCCTCTGACCTTGGGCATTTAGGTAGTTTCCAGTTCTTAGCTAGTATAAATAGGACTGAAATAAACATGGGGGTGCATAAATATCTGAGAATCAGTGTTTTTGTATCTTTCAGGTAGATATCCAAAAGTGGGCTGGCAGGATCATATGGGATTTCCATATTCAACTTTTTGAGAAATCTCTATACTGTTTTCTATAGGGGTTACACCGATTTGCACTCCCACCAACAATATTCCCTTCTCTCCACAACTTTGCCAACGTTTGTTGTTTCCAGATTTTTGGATAATAGCCAGTCTCTCAGGTGTAAGGTGATATCTCATTATTGTTTTTATTTGCATTTCCCTAATAGCACAGGAGTAGGAACATCTTTTCATGTATCTGTTAGCCATCTGTATATCCACTTCAGAAAAATGTCTTTTTAGTTTCTCTTCTCATTTTTAATTGGATTGCCTGTTTTTCTGTTACTGAATTTTATGAATTCTTTTTATAGTTTGGATATTAAACCCTTGTGAGAAATATGGAACTCAAATATCTTCTCCCAGTTAGTAGGCTGTCTTTTTGTTTTAGGGATGTTACTTTTCACTTTTTTAGCTTTATTTAATGCCAGTTGTTTATTTTTCTTTTTGTTTCCCTTGATGCTGGAATTTAGTCCCCAAGAGACCTATCTAAGGCTACTGTCATGGAATGCGTTTCGTATGTTGTCTTTCAAGAATTCTATGGTTTCTAATCTTATGTTCAAGTCTCTAGTGCATTTTGAGCTAATTTTTGTGAATGGCGTTAGAGAGTGGTCTAGCTTCATTGTTTTGCTTGTGACTGACTGTCCAGTTTTCCCAACACCATTTATTGAAGAGACTTTCCTTTCTGCATCATATGGTTGTTCGCACTTGTGTTAGTATGCATGTTTTCCCCTGGATTTTTAACTAGATCCGCATTTCACATATATTTCTGTGTCTTTGTTCTGTTTGGTATACTGTTTGTGTTTCTGTAGGTTAGGTTTCCCTGCAGTGATGGCCTTGTGTAGGGTATCGACTTTCACTCAGTGTGCTGGATCTTAGTTTGAACACTGAGATTTCTTGAGGTTTATGGCATCTCTACTGGTTGGATTTGTTGAAGTTCTTAGGTCCCTGTGTTGGGACCTGAGAGTTTAGCACTAGTTTATTTTTGCTCTAGAACTGTCATAGAATCCTATGTTTAAGTTTATTTACTTTATCTTAAAGAATATTATATTATCACTCTTGGAGGTATCTTGACTTTTATACTATATAATACACAGAACTTATAAAAATAACAGTTCATGCTAATAATAGCAATTATGTTAAAACGTTTTACTTTGAGATTCAAACAGCTTATATAGGAGCAAAAAGGCAAAAATGTGTTTTGTATAGGACAAATAGAAAAAAATGAAACATCCTTTTTTTTTAAAGTCTCCTGAATTTTATGTTTCACTGCTTATTTTAGAAAAAAAAAAACTTTTGCACTCAGCTATCATCAGTTAATATCATTACTCAAATAGTCACTGTTAATATCTTGATATAGATCCTTCCAGATTTTATATTGTACACTTCAAAGTGAAATCCTTTTTTAACTTAATAAACTAGGAACATTTTCTTCCCAGCTAAATTCTTCTGCAGGATGAGACGGAAGAAACTCAACGGCTGCCAGGACAGCAAAAGAAGGAAGAGAGGGGTGTACAGCTATCTGGCACTAAGCAATACAGGGATTTTTGAGACTCCTGGGAAGGGAGTCCTAAAAGATTTGAAGCTACAGGGATGCTAAGCCTCGGGAATTTCAGAGCTTCCTCTAGGATTTTACCTGTATGTGATTGCTCTTTCCTCTCTTAACTGACTTTCCTGCCATATATGTTTCTTATCTTCTTGTAGTTTCTGGGCTTTCCATTGTTTCTACTTCTCCTTAACTTAAACTTATTGAGACCTTTGGTTTATTAATGACCTATTAACCTTTCCTTACTTCATGAATTTTCATGTTTTGCCTTTCTCTGTCAACTGCTTAAATCAATTTCCTTTTCAGATTCACAAATCTGAGGCTGAGGGACTCTGCTCATCTCCATGGGTTGGGGTGGGGGGATGTTTGTTTCAGGGTTTTGGATGGGTTAATGGTCAAGAGCCTGGCTGCCCTGGGAATAGTTGGCACTCCTGGTACTTTTGGTTATGTCCTGCAAAAGACAGTATCTCTGCCCTCTCCTCCCCAGAGGAGAGCTTTAGAGATGAAATTTTGTCTGGCTCGAATCATGGTGCCCTCTGGTGGGTACTCTAGGTATTACAAGCACCTTGGTTTCCTTTCATAATTGTTTTCAAATTAAGGGTAAGTTAATGCAGGATGAAATCAACTAGAGGCTAACAAACAGAATTTTAAGAATGGAGTGGGATGGGGGAATAGAATGGAGTGAAACTGAATAGAGTAGGGTGGAATGGAAATGGAATAGGAGAGAGAAAAAAGAACAGAAAATAGAAAAATAGGTTTGGAATTCCCTCTGTGGAGTAGGGGTTGGACACAGTTCACAACCATCCCAAGGATCTGCGTTCATGCCATGGGCCCAGTGGGAACAACCAAGATGAACAACTAAATCAAATAAATAAAATGTTGCTTCCTCCTCTCTCTTCCTGTCTCTGCTCCCCTTCATTCCTATCTGCACCTTTCCTTTAAAAAGGATGTTACAAATTTTTTTTAAAGAAAATAGCCTTGAGCAAAGGGAAGAAAGTATTTTTCCTTTTTGCTTCCAAGAATTGGACAATTACATAACAACATTTAGATGTATTTCTTTGTTTTTTAATTGTTATTAACAGATTTTCCTGGTAGTTATATGTTGAAATGTATTACTTCTCAAAGAAAAAAAATTAATATGAGATATTATGTAAATAACATAGATCCATTGGTAGGGACGGCCTTTCCCTCTCATCCACAAAAATTTATAAAGCAACTACTGTGTATAGGCGCAAGAAAGGTAGTTTATATGGGAGGGAAGGAAGAGATACGCATACAAAATACCTTCTCTTCCACAAAGAATTTAACTTTGAATTGGTGAAGGAAGTAACATAGTGTGGGGAGAAAGATGCTAGAGCAGCATCCAAAAATTGACATTCTCTACCCAGGCCTGTTTTAACTTACTCTGTCACTTTGACAAAATTCCTAACCTCTCTGCACTTTAGCTTCTTTACCTGGGAAACTTAGAACATGGCATTGTGTTTCTAACATCTTCCCAACTACATATCCTAGGCTACAGGATTTAAGAAATAAAGGGAGGGAAAGAGAAAGTAAGATATCTTAAGTGGTCACTGTTAAGAAGTGACAATGGCCTAGACATCAAAAGTTGATTAAAGGGAGAAGATGGCACCTCCAGTTGAGACAATCAAAGGGGATTTGTGTAGAAAATAGAGTCTAAGTTAGACCTTGAGAGAAGAAGGGTTTGATCAAGAGGCGTGGGAAACAAAGTTGGGGAAACAGCATGAGCAAAGAGCAAAAGCTAATGTGGAAAAGTGCCAGACATGTTGTGGGGCTGTTAAATAGGGCAGTTTGGCTGGAAGAGAAAATTCATGCAAATATCCACTGAAATTTCACGAGGAGAATAAAACCATTATTGAGGAGGACCTTGATCATACAGCAAAGGCATTCTTGAGCTCCAAGTTGAAATGCATGTCATGTCTCCCATGCGCACCTCTGACTGATAGGGTTTCCAGGAGCACTGAATTGAGACAAAAGAGTGCTCTGTGCCCGGATAGGAGGGGTGGCAGATGGACATGGTGGGGCTCTTCTGTGACATGTTTGTCATCCAGCTATAGGTTTGTGGACTCCAGTTTAAATCAGATGAACTCCATTTTGTTCCTGACTGCCATGTTGGTAATTCTGGATGAGCTGCTGAGTACATACAGCCTGACTCAATAATTCCATTTTCTCCTTATCCCTGACTATGAAAGAAAAAGGTAAACATCTGCTCATTGTTATAAATGACCCCTACTGCTCCTGTCTGAAGACCCTTGTCAATCAATCATTAAAAAAGACAAATCTAAAAGGTTTCAAAACAAATGAACCGAATTTCCTGCCTGATCCTTTAAGAAACTTCCTATTCCCTGTGCCTGTGGTACATACTGTGGCACTGCCCATGATTGCGGAACCAGATCGTAACCCTCGTTCTTGAATAAATGCTTTCTTGGTTATATTACAGTTTGATTATTTCTTGGTTGACAGATTAAAGGTTTTTGAACACGGTTAACATAGCTGAATTTTAGGGCCACTAACTTGTGTGAAAGAGAGATTAAGATAAAGAAATAATAGACTGGAACGAGGAACTGGTTAAAAAGATGCCATGGTGTTCGAGGCCTCATGACTAACTCTGGGTGCTGGCAGTGGGCATGGAGGAGGCACTATGGCTACCAATGCTGGTTGCACACAGTGGTCAACAGAAAACTCCAAGCAGTGATGCAAACCTAGAGGCTGGAAGATTTCGTGAAGAAAGGGTTCAGCGAACAGAACAGTGGAATTACAGAATGGGTAAGAGGAAAGAAAGTGAAACACTTGTGCCTTTGAGTAGGGGTGAAGACCAGACATTGAAAAGCTCCAGATGGAGGCATTTATGCCTTTCTGTCTCATTCTTTTACAGTCAGCGAGAGACAACACACTGCATTGCTTAGGAGCATGACTTTTGCAGTCAGATAGACAGAATGCTGTTTAGTCACTGAATTTTAGTTAGTGGCTGCACAACTGATGGACTACATGATCAACAAGTTGCTTTTAATGAAGCTTAGCTTCTGTTTCCTCATCGGTAAATGGAGACATTAATTTCACCTCACTGGGCCCACTGTGAAGATATTCAACTGGGGTAAAGCAAAGACAATAAATAGTATCTATGCGTAAAACAGTCATTCTTATGTTCACATATTTGTATTGCTTTTTGTTCTGAGAGTAGAAGGGACTCAACATTGTAAATGGAGGCTAAAAGGGGGCAAAGTTTAGACAATGTTTGAGGAAATGGAAAAGGAGTCAGTTTGGGATCACTGATGAGACTGAGCATCTTTTCAAATATATATTGGCCTATGGGTTTTTCCTTTAGTGACTTGCCTATTCACATCCTTTCCCCATTTTGCCATTGATTTGCCTGCCTGTTTCACTGGTGATTGGTAGCTTCTGATATGTTCTGGATACCAATTTTGTTGATAACAGGAGCTGTGAGTATCTTCTCTCAGTTTGTGGTTTGTCTTTTCATTTTTGAGAGGTAGCCTCTGATATGCAGCAGCTTTCATTTTTGACAGTTAATTTATTATTATTTTCTTTATTTTTTATGTCTTGTCTTAAAAAGGATTTTTTTATCCAAGTTTATAAAAATATTCTCCTTTATTTTATTTTAGATGTTCTAAAATTTGCCTTTCACACTTAGATCCCTAATATATCTGAAATATAGATTCATATGTCTGAAATATATATTTAATATACCTGAAATATAGTTGAAATATAGATTCATATGTCTGAAATATATATTTAATATACCTGAAATATAGTTGTGTTTGATGTGAAATAGAATTGAATTATACTTTATTCCATGTAGGCCATTAAAATATCATCCTTTCCCACTGCTCTGTAATGCAATGCCAGCGAAGAAAAGGAGGATGACTCTCACCCTCACCAACAACTAGGACTAACAGCAGATGGTGGGGAAATTTTTCTTTGTCTACTAGAAATGGGCCGACTAGAAATGGACAACCTGCTTTATGCTTTGACAACTGAGTAAATTGGTCTGCTTTAAATTAAATTTTTCTGCCACTTTTTGCTTATCATTTCAGCAATTAAGCTGGCCTTTCATGAATACTGCTTTTGTTTTGTTTTGTTTTGTTTTGAGGAGGTCATTGTGCTTTTTCCATTTTCCCTACTGCAGTTTCCATAAACTTCTTGTTTAAAATCTCTCCTTCAATGTGTCTGTCTTATTCCCCCTTAGATTCTCCCTAGATGCCAATTAGAATGCTTATCTCAGGCACTCCAGTAAATATTTCTTACATGAATGTATTAGATGAATCAGATCCTTTCTTCCTATAACCATGCAGGAATTGCAATACTCACAAAACAATTAGGCAGAAGGGCATCTGCAGTTACAAAATACATGATGGAACATACAGTCCCCAGTAAGAACTATAGAGAGAAACAGAAATACGTTCTGGTAAACATTTTTATTCTACCTATTGGATGGCCTATTAGCAGGCAGAAGAAGGTTCCACTTCAGTTGGTAAAGTCACACTTAAGTGGTTGACAGATACTAAGCATTAGAAGAGGCAAACAGGTGAAAACACAGAAGAGAGAGTACCAGCCCCTGACCGATTCAACACAGTTATCAAAGATTTATAAGATGAGTTAGGAGGCTAATAAGCCATATATATTATTACTATGTTCAAGGCACACAGTAGGGAAGAATAAGACCAACTTCCTGTTCAAGTAATTTAAAAGGGTGGTAAAGTTGAGGCAGTGAGGAGAAACAGATTACAGGAGTCGGGGATGAATTTAAGAGGAATAAATAGGCTTTGAGGGAGGAAGAGCAGAAAGGGAAGGGGATGGGGTATTTGCTTTTGTAGGGCAGGAGAAATGTAAGCATGTGTGTGGTCTGAGGGGAAGGCATTGATGAAGAGAGAATAACAGAACATGAAAGAATGAAAAATTAATTAGTTCAGAATCCAATAGAAGTATAAGAAATGCACTCAAGAGTTCAGGTGAAGTAGTTATACTGGGAAAGCAGGGAAGCTTCTTAAGAAGATTGACAATGGGCCAGGAAAATAAGGTCGATCAAGATCCACAGACTTGCCTTGGATAGACCACATCCTGGGAGCTGGGCAAGAAGACAGCACATGAAGAGGGACTTTAGAGTCAGACAGACTCATTGTTATGTCCTGGGCTCACTTAGTGCTCTAGATTCTTAATCAGGTTTCTCATCTTCCTTTTCATTATCTGTAGATTGAAGAAAAAATACGAGCATTGATGTGAGTGTTTACATAAAATATGCATAATCACATATAATTGTTTCATATTTGTAATGTGTATAGTACAATATTAGGGACAAAGTAAATACCTACGAGTGGTAGCAGACAACTGCCATTAACTATGTTTTGTGTATTTTTGTCATTATCATGTCTCTAAAAAATACTTTATCATACTATTTTTCTTTAATTTTTCACTGAAAAGTTATTTATTTCTTTAAAAACTCAAACAAAATTGAATAGCAAAAAATAATTTTAAAATCAAATGCATAGCATTTAAAGTGTGCCCAGCTTCTGAACAGCATGTGCTTATAATAAGTAAATTCTCTTTTAAGCATATGGCATAAATGGAAATATATGACCAAAAAGAAAAAGTCAAGAAGTCTGAATCAACAAAAGTAGTCTGGGTGTATAGAACTTGCTATAGACATTATATATAGACTAGAGATTGTAGTGTTTCACATTGTGTGTCATTCTCCCCATCACCACTCTTGACTCAAGTATCAAGGCTCAAAACAGAAGCCTGACAGGTTAAACGAGTAGAGGGACAGACCAGAAGAGAATAGAGTGATATATTCAAAGTGCTGAAAAAAAAAGAATCGCCCACCTAAGATACTCTACCCTGCAGATTATCATTTAGAATTGAAGGAACAATAAATAGCTTTTTGGTAGGCAAAAGTTAAAGGAATTCATCATGACAACACCAGGTCTACAAAAAATACTAAAGGCAGCTATAAAGTGCTAAGAAATGCCACCCCAAAATGGCAAGACAGCAAAATAAGAAAAGTGGGGAGGAGGAGAGGTTTGATGGTTTGAGGTATGAATGGTTTGGATGAGTTTAAGACTGATTTACTTTCAGATAAAAATAGAAAATAAACATAGAATTCCTAATGCAAACATCAGGGTAAACTCAAAATACATATCCAGCGGAGAAGCAAAAAAGAAAGGGAAACCAATCAAAATGTAATTCCATTCAACCCACCTAAGAAGAGAAAGAGAAGAACAAAGGCACTGTCTGTAACAACATCCAGAAAACAATGAACAAAATGCTAATGAATAGTTGCATATTGTAATCACCCGAAATGTTAATGGACTGAATTTACCAATCACGCAACTGAATTTACCAATCACACAACACAGAGTGACTGAATGGATTAAAAAGCATAACCCAACCTTCTTTTGCATTCAGGAAACTACCTTCTTTCAAAAGTTAAACATAGGTTCAAAGTCAATGGTTGGAAAGTAATCCTATAGTCAAATGGTAACTGAAAAAAAAAAAGCAGGAACAGCTATCCTTATATCAGATAAAATAGACTTCCAACTAAAAAGGATAACAAAAGACAGAGGTGGACATTATATAGTGATTGATGGGGTCAATACAGCAAGAAGTCATAATGCTTATTAACACATATGCACCGAATGAAGAACATCAAAATACATTAAGCAAGTGTTATTAGAATTAATGCAAGATATCAACAGCAACACAATAATAGGAAACTTCAACACCCTGCTTACAACAATGCACAGATCAACCAAGCAGAAAATTAACAGAGAAACAACAGCTTTAGATGACCAATTGAAAGAGATTGGTCTAATAAACATATACCAAACATTTCATCCAACAACTACATAATTAACATTCTTCTCAAGTGTGCTTGGAAAATCCTGAAGGACAGATCACATGTTGAGGCAAAAAACATGTCTCAACAAATTTACAAAGATTGAAAGCATACCAAACATCTTCTCTGACTGCAATGTCTTAAAACTGGAAATCGACCATAAAAAGAAAACTCAAAGACCCAAAATTAAATGGAGACTAAACAATATGCTTATGAATGATTCTTGGGTAGAAGAAATCAAAGACCAACTTTAAAAACTTAAAGTCAATTAAGAATTGAAGACATGAGCTACCAGAATCTCTCGGATGCAGCAAAGGCAGTACTAGAGGGAAGTTCATTGCAGTCCAGGCCCTACCTCAAGAAACAAGAAAAATGACAAATAAACAATAGCTCTAAATCTAAAAAAATTAGAGAAAGAAGCACAATTAAAGCCAAAAATCAATAGAGAAAAAGAAATAATAAAAATTCAAACAGAAATAAGTGAAATAGAAAATAATAGACAACCCAGATCAATAAAGCAAAAATTGGTTCTTTGAAAAAATAAACAAAATTGACAAACCATTGGCTAGACTCATGAAGAAAAAAAGAGAGAAAATTCTCATAACCAAAATCAGAAATGTAAGGGGAGAAGTTACAAAAGATACCACAGACAAAATATTAGCAAGTTGAATCCAACAATGCATCAAAAGGATCATCCATCATAACCAAGGAGGATTATACCAGGGATGCAAGGATGGTTCAAATGTGCAAATTTATTCATATAACGCACCATACCAATAAGAGCAAAGAGAAGAACTACATGATCATATGAATAGATGCAGAGAAAGCTTCTGACAAACTTCAACACCCATTTATGATTTTAAAAAACCCTGAATAAAATGTGTATAGAAGGCACATATCTCAACATAATAAAGGCCATGTATAGTAAACCCACAACCAGCATCATACTCAACAGTGAAAAACTGAAAGTGTTTCCTCTTACATCAGGCATTAGGCAAGGGCGTCCACTCTCACCACTGCTATTTAACATCACACTGGAGGTCTCAGAATAATAAGGCAGGAAAAAGAAATAAAGGGAGTCCAAATTGGAAGGGAGGAAATAATGCTGTCATTATTTGCAGATGATAGGATTATATATGTTGAAAACCCTAAAAACTCTGTCAAAAACTAACAGAACCAATCAACAAATACAGTAAAGTGGAAGGCTACAAAATCAATGCACAAAATTCTGTTGAATTTTTTGTATGCAACAATATGCAAGAAGAAAATGAAATTAACAAAACTACCCCACTTGTAATAGAAGCAAAAGAATAAAATACCTTGAAATATACTTAACAAAGAAGGTGAAAACCTGTACAGTGAAAACTGTAAGTCCTTCTTAAAAGAAACAGAGGAAGATACAAAGCAATGGAAAGACATTCCCTGCTTATGGCTGGGAAGAATCAACACTGTTAAAATGACCATCTAAGCAATATGTAGATAGAATGTAATCCCCATCATATCCCAGACTTATTTCAAAGAAATAGAAAAAAAAATACTTTAAAATTTGTATGGAACAACAAAAGACCCCAAATAACCAAAGCAATTATGAGAAAAAACGAACAAATTCAGAGGGATTACACTCTGAGACATTCAGCTGTACTACAAAGTGATAGTGATTAAAACTGTATGCTACTGGAATATTAACAGAAGCACAGATCAGTGGAACAGAACTGAATAACCAGAAACTGACCCACTCACAGTCAGTTAATCTATGATAAAGGAGCCAAAAGCATATGATGGAGAAAGTAAAGACTCTCAATAAATTGTGTTGGGAAAACTGCAAAAGAATGAAACTATGCCACTCTAACACCTTTACAAAAAATTAACTCAAAATGGACTCGGGACTTGGACATAAGACCAGAAACCATAAAATTCTTGGAAGACAACTTAAGAAAGACATCCATGACTTCAGTCTTAGAGAGGTCTTTGGAGACTCAACTCTGGCATCAAGGAAGAGAAAACCAAGAATGGGGACTACATCAAGGTAAAAAGCTTCTTCATAATGAAAGAAAACCTCATCAAAACAAAAAGACAATCTACCAACTGGGAGAAGAGATTTGCATTCCATATTTCTGACAAGGATTTTATATCCAAAATATACAAAGACAAATATACAAAACATACAAATATACAAAAACATGCAATCTGATTAGAAAATGGGAAGAGGAATAGGAGAGATTTTTTCCAAGACACATGCAGATGGCCAACAAGAACATGAAAAGATGTCCCTACTGCTGGCTCTTAGGGAAATGTAAATCAAAACAATGAGATATCACCTTACAACTGAGAGATTGACTATTACCCAAAAGTCTGGAACAACAACAATTGATGAGGATGTGGAGAAAAAGGAACATCTCTACACTGTTGGTAAGAGTGCAAATTAGTTCAGATTCTATGGAAAACAGTCTGGAGAGTCCTCAAAAAGAAGAATATGGAAATTCTATGCAATCCCACTATCCCATTTCTGGGTATTTGCCCAACAGATACAAAAACACTGATTCACAGAGATTTATACACTATTTGTAACAGCTAGGAACTGGAAACTACCTGAGTGCCCATCATTAGATGAATGGACAAAGACGACGTGGATCTAGAGAATTATGCTAAGTGAAATAAGTCAAAATAAAGCCAGATACCAGATTAATTTACTCATAGGTGGAATGTGAAGAAACAAAGCAAGGGAATAGATGACTCAAAACCAACCTTTAGACATTGGCAATAGAACTGAGGCTACCAGCAGGGAATGGCATGAGAAGGGGCAGGCAAATAGTGGCGGGGCTCAATGGACAATGGTAATTTGGTGGAGGGCATGGTGTGTTGACACATATTTGAGGACTGGGGATCTTGCATATATGGGGAACCTACACATGAGTTTATACTAATTTGTAAAACAAAGTTATCTCAACAAAATCCTAAAAAATGTAAGTAGAAGGGCTGGGATGTAAGAAAAATCAACTGCCAAATTTATGCTCACATTTTATTTTTACTAAGCTGTGGTAGATGCATACTACATATCATAGTTATATGTTGAAGTAGGAATAATGTCTATTTCTGCCTTACTCCCAGGAAAATTTTCCAATTTTTCTGTGCAATCCTTGTTCAGGGCTGAGATTTTTCCTATAGGAACCATTTGCCCCACTCTCCCAGCCCTTGCATTGTATTGGTCGGTTCAGGCTGCTTTAACGAAAGACCATGGATTGGGTACTATAAACAACAAAAATTGGCTTCCCACAGTTCTCGAGTCTGGGAGTATGAGATTTGGAACCCATCTGGCTGGTTTCTGGTGAGAGCCTCTTCTGGGTTACTGACTGTCAACTTTTTGCCTCATGTGGCAGAAGAAGAGTAAGAGAGCTCTCTGGTGTCCCTTTTATACAAGTACTAATGAGCACATTCATGGTCCATGCTTATGGTCTAAATACCTTCCAAAGGCTTCACTTCCTAATGTGATCATGTTTGGGGTTAGGATTTCAACATATGAATTTGGGGAACACAACCATTCAGTCTATTGCAGGTACCTTTGGAACAGCTGATGATCCTGGCTCTACTGCAGCCTGGCACAGCGTCCCTTCCACGTGGCTCCCTGTCACTTGCTGTGGACCCTCTTACTTCCCTCCCTTTCCAGAACTCATCATCTTCTTCTCCTCCCTCTTCTCCCTTGTCCCAGTCTTTCTGTTCACTCCTCCATCCTCCTTCCAGCCTGAGTCTTACCTAGTTTCTAGATATGGAAAATTTTTCTTTACAACAGTGCTTCTATAACAACTAGGTTAGGTCTACTGATTTGGGGGATGGGAAGATAGAAAAAACAGATAAAGAACAGCAGGGAACACAAACACATAGGAAATGTGTTTACATTATAGACATGGAATCACCATCTATGCATTACACGGAAAATATTTTCAAATCTGTTGTGATTATTGTATTACCTCATAATTCACTACTCTAATTTGAACCTGGAAATCTACTGTTTTCTTCTGTTTATAATTGTCAGCCTCAGGTCTTGTGCTTACTATAGAATTTTATCTTGGGCTCTTTAGGTGGAAGTAAAGGTTGGCTTCATTAAAATTAGGAGATAGTAAATTCATAAACATAGATACCTCTGAACATGAAAAATAATCCATGATCTTTATATTTCAAAGCTATTTATAAGTTTTGTTCCCCATCAGCCTCCTATTTGGTTTTCAGTACTGTACCAATATTAATTGCAAAAAGAAAATTTTTTTAAGTTTTAAATCAAAGAACTGTTCCTGAAATCCATTCTTCAACTCAACAATTTTAGGGATGGAGTCGCCCCCCCACTTCCATTTCTGGGAACCAATTTTAGTGTATGAAACTGAGACACATTATTTCTTGCCAAATTAGTGCATCAAATTACACAGTCATGTAGTTATTTTAATGCTCTTGCAGAGGAATATATTTGGATTGATGGGAACTTTAATCCCAAAACTTTGGTTCATTCTGTTGGTGAACTGAGTTATGGGTTTTCTCTTGGGTGACATGAGCAATCTGACTTCTTTATATTGTAAGTCATCTAAAAAGTTTGTTTCCTTACATGGGAGTGGATTTCAGTAGCAGTTTAAGCATGCCAGTGTTTTTGCAAATAATTTATATTTCCTTTTAATACTTTCAGCCATTGTTGCCTCAAAAGAAATACTACTTCAACCTTCCTATTAAGTTTACCTGTCAGTTCTTGCTCTTTTTGATAAGCAAGAAGTTTATTTTTCAATCAGGGTTCCTTTTTTTTTTTATTTTCCTTTTTATTTGCTTATTAATAGTTGAAGGATTTTTTTTTTTCATCTTTGAAATTAAAACAGCATTAGTTATCTTCTCCACTATTGGGCAACATATTTGTATGCCTATAGAACAAGATTTTATAGTGTATCTGGAAATGCTGCTGGTAATTTTTTTAATATAATGACTCTGAGAATGTAAAAGGCTTCTAAGAAAAATGCCAGGTGAACAACAGAATGGCAACTGAGGCATTAGAAACACTTTCAGATTTAAAGCTTGTGGGTTTTTTTTTCATAGATTTATTAAGACTACTTAATGTATTATAGATGAAGTAACTTTTTTTAAGAGACAAATTATTTTGCTGTAGCTATGTTGAACCATTTTCTTTCTTATGGTTTAGTTTGTTAGCAAAGCTATGGTATCTTGAGTATTAAAACATATTATAGATGAACAATAAATTATGTGAGTCCAGATTAAAATAAAATATAGAACCAGTCAGGTAATAGAGAGGTTAGTTACATCTCTAAGGAAATTAGCAGCAATTTAAAAAAGATAGGTAAAGAAGATGTGGTATAGACACACAGTGGAATATTATGCAGCTATCAAAAGTGAAACCCTGCCATTTGTAGCAACATGGATGGACCTGCAGGGAATTATGCTTAGTGAGATAATCCAGAGGAAAAACATGGTGTTATATCAGTTTTTGGTGGTGTATAGAGATAGCAAGCAAATGAGTGAACTAAATTCAACAAAAATAGACTCTTAAAAATGAACAAAGTCAAACAACAGATTTTAGCCAAAAAAAAAAAAAAGCAAATCAGTGAGTTCAGGAAGAGACTGGAGAGAGTCAAGGGGTCAGGTGGGGTAATAAAGGGGATTAACAGTATAGTGAAAGAAGCAAGGGAATAGCAATGAAAGTACTGTATTACATCAGATGCAGAGTTACTATGATGTGTGCTTTAAACTTATTTAATGCTAAAAAGTCATAAAAATAAAAATATTTTTTAAAAATATAGTAAAAACCCCATAAAAATTAGGAATTAAAAAAAGAAAAAGAACTGGGTAAAGTTTTGATATGATTGAAATTGGAAAATGCGTAGTGTATCCATGGTGTTATAGAGTTTCATAACTAATTTCTAATTGAAATGTGGCTTGGGAGTGCTCACTCACCTTGGTTTCTGCATTTTGTTTTGCTTTGTTTTATTTTTAAAGGAAAGGTACACTCAGGAATAAGGGCAAACAGAGGCAGACAGGCAGGTAGACAGAGGAGGAAGAAATGTGTAATTATTTTATTTAGTTGTTCATCTTGATTGTTCCCACCAGCACCAAGATGTAAACCTGGGACCTTGGAATGCATGTGGACAGCACCCAACCCCTACTCCATCAGGGTGACCCCATTCACCTTCTTGACTGTGCCCAACTGTAAGAAAGGATTTGGCTTGTCCTCAGGTAAGTTCAGCCTGGTATTCCATTACTGATCAACAAGCCAGGAAGACCAATAGGCCTCTTGATTTCTGCTACTTCATAAACCATAGTTAGAGAAAAAGCAAATCTAAAATGTAATCTGTTACAGACAAGTTATCTTAAAATACGATTTTAAAGAGGTACTTCCTCTTGCAGTACACAAAACTGACTCTAAAAATCTAAATTTGACCTGAAATTCGTATAGCTGATATCTACAGGTATTGATGACGCTTGCAGAAACAATTATCATGTGGGGGCAGCGGGGAGATTGCTGCTTTCCACCATGAGCAAACTAATCTTGTCTTGTTCTTAAATATTCTTGTACTTTCTTTGGTGAACCAACTGTTTATAAATCTGACTCCTTGGCAAAAGTTTTCAAGTAAACCTCATTATTTTTTTTTCAGTTTTTGTTTCAGTCTTCTTTTCATGCCATTTCTATGATATAAATTTTATACTTATTGAGATAAACTCTGCATATTTTAGTATTTTTGGTTTTTTTTTTAAAGGAAAAAAAAGGCAGGGATGAAGGTGAGTAATCAGGCAGTCAGAAAGAGAGAGGAGGAAGAAGCAGCATTTTATTTAACTTTTATTAGTTATTCACGCTGGTTGTTTCCCCACAGACTCAGGACTCAAACCAGGGATATGTGGCCTGTGCTCCTTTGGAGATCGACCCAACCACTGCTCCTCCAGGGTACATACCATATTTTATTATTTAAGGTGTTTGTAAAAGCTGACTTGTTAGAACATCTGATATTTCAGTCATGTGAATTTTACCTGTTATGTTTAATTAATATAACACCTTTTATTTTACTTTAGTACGTGTGTAAGAATTTGGTAAGTTTATAAATGGAATTTGAATGTTAAAGAGAGTTTGAGTTACAAGAACTATATACTAAGAAAGATCTTGCTTATGTGTCCTGTTTGGCTGGCTAATTCGCTGTTTGAAATGTTAAAGAAAGTAAGATACTGGTATGACCCGTTGACTTAGAGGTTAAGTATGGGGACTCCTAGTCTTAATATGTCAGAAACTATGAGATCGGGTCAATAATCTGTGTTTTAATAAACTCCAGATTTTAAAGAACTACAGGTTTAAGTAATTTAATTAACTAGGTTTATCAATAGGTTACTTGCTCAGGGAATTTTAAACTGTTAGGTAACATTTAAGAATACTTGATTTTTAAGAGAGAAAGTCTTATTTATAAATGGAAAATCAAGATCTCTGTTGAACTTAATATCTCAAGAAAAGCAAAATTTGTGGTCTTCACAAATTGAATATTAGCTTAAACATAAGCAACTGTGTTAAGTAATAGCCAGTAGTTTTAAGTAGAAGTAACTACTTCAATAGTTAATTGGGTCTTTCAGCATATAGACGGTTCCCCTTGAACTTCAGATAATTTACTGACAAAGACCTAGATTTATTTTAACTTTGAGTATATATCTATATCTATCTATCTATCTATCTATCTATATCCTTTGTTGACACCAATGATAGGTCATAATTCGAAATGAAGGTTTATTTCTATTTACCCTGCTCATTTAATATAGTGCAAAACATAGGAAGACAAGACATGTTTGATTACAAAAGACATAGCATAGGAAAATATTCTGATTTTGGTTAGGAAATGGCGTGCATCTCAAAAATTGTATGTCTTGATGCTAAATACTGAGTACTTCAAAACTGTTCACGTTCTTCCTAGTATAAAGTTGTTTTCTCATGGAATCGATCCCCCAAAAAGTCATTTCTCCTTGGTGTTCTGCACCTTCACTGTGTAGTAAGAGTGCGTGCACAGCGCTTCCACTTTACACACCATCTAAACTGATTCAGAATCACAAGGCGATCACAAAACCGTAAACTACACAACCTATATCACTTTTGCATGGCGCAAGATTTTAGTAGTTCTGGAAAATCAATAACAGTATACGTTATGCTTAGAATATTCAACTTTGGTCATAAAAATATTGTTACTGAGACAGATGGCAGAAATTTGGTTAAAGTATATTAAAATATAATAGATTTATTCAATTGTGAATCATTTCTACCAGTCACTTTAGACAGAACAAATTTCCTCTTTAAATCATTACAACCATATAGTGTCTTTTAAGGAAAGGCTCAAATGGGAACGGAGGCGAGTAGGCAGGCAGGAAGATAGAGAAGGATCATTCAATTTATTTTTTACTTAGCTGTTGTTTTAGGGAATGAGTATTGATATGAATATTTTCCATCTCAAATTTATGAGAGTTTAAATAAAGGCATAAAATACTATAAAGTATGTAAGATACATCTCTTCTAATCCACCCAAAGTTAGCTTAACCAACACCTCTTAAAGTATTCTGACACTTTTAGTACTGAGCTTGAGTTAGCCCCTACCAGCTTGCAAGAGCCAAGTGTCAAATTTTTGGGAATTCTACAAGGTAGTTATTAAATTCAGCCATTATCAAAAATGAAAGTACAAAAGCTTAAAATTAAATTATATTTAAAACAAAGATAATACATACTCAAAACTCATTGATTCCTAATCATTTTAGTACTTTTTTTTTTTTTTTTTAAGGGAAGGTTCAAGTAGGAATAAAGGTGAGGAGGCAGGCAGGAAGATAGAGAAGGACGAAGCATTTTATTTATTTTTTTATTTAGTTGCTGACATTGGTTGTTCCCCCTGGAACCTAGACATGAACCCGGGTTCTTGAGAGGTACTTGGACTATGCTCCTTCAGAGGTGGCTGACTTAACACTTACTCTATGGGGCATGCCATTTTAGTACATTGTTACGTATGCTTGTGAGGTTATTTAGTGTATTGTGTTTGTATAGTGGATTAGACACCACTGTACATATCTTCCCAACTTCATGTTTGGTAACATCACCTTGTCAGTTTAAAACAAGCCATGGTGAGAGTATTTATACCATGCAAATTAGAAAACACTTAGAATCAAGATTTTCAGGTTGTTTACCCCTAAGAGCTGATATTAAATTCGTTAGCACATTACTGGATATACTGGACAGGTCCAGCCACTGCTATTTAAGTTATTCCTACCTGTTTAGCTGCCAGATAATATATAGGATCCCAGTATTTATTTATTTTGAATTTATTTTTTTATTGTAGTAATTATTCTACACATTAAAATAAACTTCCTATGTATAGGTTCCCCATTTCTTAGATATATGTCAACACAGCTTGCCCTCCACCAAATCATGAAATGTTCTTCACTATTGTCCAGTGGGCTCCACCACCATGTGCCCCACCCACCCCATTCCCTATTGGTAACCTCAAATCCATTTCAAATATTCAGGGGTTGGTTTTGCTTCATGTGTTCTTTTGCTTTGTCTATTCATGTTCCACCTATGAGTGAGGTCATCTGGTATCCATCTTTCTTCTTTTGACTTGTTTAACATAGCATAATCCCCTCTAGTTCCATCCATGTTGATTGAAATGACAGGATTTCATCTCTTCTAAGGGCTGTGTAGTATCTCATTGTATATATGTACCACGTCTTTATTCATTCATCTGATATTGGGCACTTAGGTAATTTCCAGTTCTTAGGTATTGTGCATAGGGCTGTAGTAAACAAGAGGATGCACATGTCTCTGCAGAAGAACACCCAGTATTTAATTCTAGACCATGAATACTTTTTTTTTTTTTTTGGTATATACCTGATGCAGTATTGAGGTCTAAGTACTTCTCAGTATAAATATGTGCTGTGGGGGGGATCAAAGGAAAAGTTTCTCATTCTCTGAGGTTCTTCACAGACTGGACAAATGAACAACTGAACATTACATGTGATTAGTAAGAGAAAAGACCAAATTTAATAATAACATATGTGTGGAGAATTTACATGGTGGTAAATTCTGAAGTTGCTCAAACACACCCACATTTATATCCTGAGCTGAGGTATGGAGATCTCAGGGGAGAGAAGTGGGTGTCTCCATGTGGGAAGGAGGAATGATATCCTTACTCTTACTCTAAAAGATCCCCTTTCTGCCTTGTTGGAGAGAATAGGGTCAAAAGACCATTCCTTAATTAGGACAAGGGTGGAGGCCCAGGGATAGCAGAGGACTTATTTGATGAAGCGAAGAGCTAATTTTAGAAAAACAGGAGCTTCTACTTTGCCCCAGGGGCTGTCCTTCACTGTTCTTGGTTCTTCATAATCAGAGTGGGGCATGTACAGGTAACAACTCTGAGAAACTTTGGGGTGTCCTGTTTTAGTTCCATCAGTACCAAATACTGGATGGATCATACTTACATTAAAAATGGTATTGGTATGCCCTGGTGGCTCAGGTGTTAAGTCTGCGGCTGTGGGGTACTCCAGCTAAAGCCCAAGAACCAGGGTCCAGGGTTCCTAACCTGAATATGAATGGAACAACTAAATAAATGAAAACTGCTTCTTCCTCCTCTCTTCTTCTCTAGTCCTTGCCTTTTGCCTTCATTCCTGCCTGCTTCCTGCCTCTCAAAAAAAAAAAAGTCACTGAAGTTCACATTTAGCAAGTCATTCTGCCCTTTTATTTGCTAAATCTAGCAATCCTACACCTATTTTCTCTTTCTATAGCTTTTCCCCCAAGGAACCACCATACTTTGCTCTTCATGGTGCACCATCATCAATACAGCAGATGAGCCTCAGGAGAGCACTTGATTTCTTAATTTTTAACAGCCTATCTGTTGGCCTAGAGTGAGAGTTTCACCCAGTAGGAGTAAAAAGTAACTAAGCTAACTAACTACTGCTTTTTTTTTCCAATGTGAAAACAAAATTCAGGGAAGCAGGAGTTCGCTGGCAGTGGGAATGACAGAGAAGAAACATAAAGCGGCACAAGCAGCAGGCAGTCGAGAGCCACAGGGTGGACGAGAGGGCCTGGTTGGCAGCTTCAAAGGCTGCCAGAAGCGTGATAAGTCGCTTTACTTCAATGGTACTGCACATCAGAGTCACCTGGGGAGCTTTTAAAAAACCGAAGTCTAGTCCACACTATGAATCAACTATTTCAGTCTCTGATAGTGAGATCCAGACATTAGGATTTGTTTTTCCCTTCCCTAACCCCCGGGCATGGGACCTGGGTCTGACTTTATCAGGCCTGCACCTTAGCAGTGGAGCCACAGAGTAGGCCTGGCTTTGTTTGATCAATACTATATTTTGCTGTGTATAATGTTCACTTTTTTTGGCCCAAATTTGTGACAGAAAAATAAGGATGCGCACTATACATGGGTAGTACTAATTCCATATCCATATAAATGTTCTCAGTTCTTTTATTTCTTCTATCTTATATCCGTTCTTGCATTTTGTAATTATCTGTCACATAAAATTTCTTGTACCATACATGTTAAAAAATAAATGCTGTCATACCCTGGTGGAGTAGCAGTTACGTCAATGCCACAAACCCCTGGTTTGAGTCAAGGGTAGGAGGGATGTGCGGGTGGGAAGCAACCAGTGTGAACAAATAAAAATAAAATGAAATGCTTTTTCCTCCTCTCCCTGCCTGCCTGCCTACCTACTCGCTTTCATTCCTGCCTGCACCTTTCCTTTAAAAAAAACCTAAAATTTCTTTTTAATACAAAACCAAGTGCCTAAATAGAAATAAAACTTTAAATTGAAAAATTAAAAGGGAAGATTTTTTTTCCTGAACGTTTGAGGAAAAAAACATGGGTGAGCAATTACACGTGGCAAAACACAGTCTCACCAGGTGGCTGCGTTGTAGTCAAAGCCTGTATTTCATTAGAGAAAATGAACTTTCCTCATCTGCTGGGGGCAAAGCATGAACTAGGTTATTCACAGAATTCTGAATAAAACTTTTGGCCCTAAAGTACATTCTACTCACCTTGAAGTCTCCCGGAGCTGTAGTCCTGCTTTTTCAGTGTGCCCTTGCTTTGTATTCACATCTTGACCTTTAAGCAATTTCCACCTATAGCCTGATAACATCTTAATTCATACAATAATCTATATCTCCACAATAGGCCTGTGTCACTTTCTGTCTTTATAATCCAAAGAACCCTTCCCATAATTAAAAAAAGCCTCCTTCTCCTTGGCCCCCCCTCCCCAGCCCCCCCAGTGATTCTCAGTGGGGCTTCCAAGACCCGCAGCACAGCATTGCCTGGGATGCAAACTTTCCAGCCAGAGAAACTCTAGGGGTGGACTCCAGGGATCTGCTTTAACAAGCCCTCCAGGAGACCCTGATACACTGGACCAGCTGGGATCTCTGCTCTACAGGTGTTAAAGCAGGAAGCCACTAGAGATAGCACCTTGGTCAAATCCTCCCCTCTCCTCCTCAAAGAATCCTCTTCTTTTCAGTTTTTCCCACCTGTGTAAATTAGGAGACCAGAAGTGCTTGCTAAGGACCCTTCCAGTAGTCAAATTTTGTAATTGTATGGAATTTGATTTGGAAATAAAACATCAGATTTGAAAGGATATAGTAGTGGAACTATTGAACTATAATGCTTTTATGACATTTTCTAGGTATTTAGTCTAGATTATATCCTATATTACCTTCTATCAGTTGCTTACAACTGTTCTAAGTCCTCTATCTGTTTGGAACCAAAATTATACTCTGAATGTCCCTTTGAAAATTAGACTAAAGTGCTAGAAAAGGTTTTTACTGGTTTTTTTTTTGGGGGGGGTGGGGGGTGGAAGCACTGTTCTTTAATGAGCGTGGTACTAATTTGACAAATCCTCTCTCAAAGTTGAACTCCAAAACCTTTTTCCAAAATTCAGTGACATTTGAAAATACTTTCTAAGTGTTTAGGGTCACCTCTGCACTTTTACAAAACAAAGCCTCCAGGAAATGGTGGTAATGTATTACAGGCTAGACTCTCTCGCCTTGTAACTCAGATGCCCACTCCTTCCCCCAGCTTTCTCTAATGCATATTCTCAAGCAGAAGTCCCAGAATGACAGTCCCTCTTGGACTGAGCTTGCTGCTGGGTCAGATGCTTTCCCCCACTGCTCCCAGATCCCCAGTGGGTCACTTAGCTGCACATCTCACCGCTCATTAAATAGTCCACTTAACCAGATAATGTTTCTTTTCTATCAGAGCCAGGGAGAAAAATGGTGATTCAGCTTCCCTGACATTCGGATTCCTTCTATCTCATTAAGACTCTCCTGTAAGGGTATATAAATGTTTCCTTTAATGTCTTCAAAGGGATTTATACCTCAGGAAAAAGATCAACATGCTTGCTAACTAGACTTTGCTAGAGTTCTACTAGGAGAGCATCAAAGGATGAAGGGCCCATCTCAAAGAGGGAGGGAGGGGGATGGGCCTCCCACTGTCTCTTCCTCTTCCTTTCCAAAGGGCCTGCCCTATGATCCTTCCAGATCAGTCTCAACCAGCCCCTTCCCACAGGGAGCAGTAACAAATCCTGGATTCCTTCTCAAAACCACCATGTATTTTGCCTAAGCCCGAGAGCTGGCAAGGCTCTCTGGGATGGCATGCTCAGGTCATACCACAGAGGGTAGGCAGAATAGCTGCAGCTATAGTCTTCAGGTCTACAGTGGGTTTGTGCCCACTGTGCCCAACAGAGATGCGCATCTCTATAGTCTCACCAGTAAAAACTATTGTTACATGTGATTTTTTAAGAATGAAACCTATTAGAATACAGATGTGCACATCTTTTCTCGACAGTGAATACTTTTTGGACAAGAAATTAAGAGAGAAAACATATCCTTAATAGCATGGGTTGAAATCATCTGTTGGAGTCTCAAACCCCACCCCCACTCCTTACCTTTGAATGTGACCTACTTGGAGAGTCACTGCAGATGGAATTAGTTAACATTGGGTCCTACTGGAGTAGGTTGAGCTACTAATCCAATAAGACTGATGTTCTTATAAAAGAATTCCTGTGACAAGACAGACATGTACACATAAGAACACCACCTGAACATGAAGACATGGCACAGACTCTACCTCAGAGCCCAGAGAAGGAATCAAAGACACCTTGATCTCAGATTTCTAGACCCCAGAACTTATTTCCACTTTTTAAATCATTTAGTATATAGTAGTTGACAACAGAAACCCTAGCAAACTAACACAGAGCTTGATACTAGAAAAATAAGGTGCCTGGTGTAACAAATACCAAAAAATGTGGGAGTGGCTTTGGAGCCGGGAAATGTGTTCAGACTGGAAGAATTTTGAGATGCTTAGAGAAAAAGCCTCAATCTGTATTAAGGAGATTGCTGGTAGAAATATGAGCACTAACAGCCCTTCTGGTGAGGTGTCAGACAAAAATGATAAGAACGTTATTGGAAACCGGAAGAGAGATTATTGTAGCTCTCTCAACAGACAACAAATGGTGCTCTTTTAGAAGTAGTGAAGATAGCTTTATTATGCATGGGCCAGATACAGAATCTGAGCCCCGAAATACTTTTGGGATACACTTATTGGTGAGGGAGAGGGGAAGATGTGAATTAGAACAGGAATTACAAATGGAACGTAGTGGATAACACACATAGTTGTAAAATGCACATAGGGCTCCATTCTCAGAAAGGGGTCCTTTTATCTAGTCAATAGCTTCCAGCCAGTCTAGACTGTCAGGCGCCTGGTGGCTGGGTGGCCACTGTTGGTCCTCAGTGGCTAGAAAGTGGGGTGTGGCTTCCTCTATTCTACAAGATGATGGGTTTTATAAAGTGACAGAATTCAGCTGAGCTGAATTCTTCTGTTGGGTAGAAGTAGCACTCTTAAGTGATGAATTTGAATTAATTTAGTTGAGGAGCTTTCTAAACAAAATGTTGATGATATGGCCTAGTTTTTTCTTCTGACAGTAAAATGCATGAGGTAACAAATGAATGGAAAATGGAATGTTTAAGCAAAAATGAACCAGAACTTGAAGATTTGGAAAATTCTGTCTATGTAACTGCTGTAAAATGAATGAACCCTTGGTTCTTATCTTGGTTTGAGAAAGAATGCAGAGTGACATACTGGAGATGTAAAGTTTAGCAAGAGTTTAACATACAACAGGAAAGCACCTTTTGGGGTGAGGTCTGAATGGGTAGTGTCAATTGCTCCGAGAGGTAGAGTTTGAAGCATTAAGGCCCTGGGAGGGGTTTTTATCCCCTCTTCATATTTTAGGGGCTTATCTGACTGGCTATCTCCAGGGGTCTCTCTAGATGTTTTGCAACATTCTCTGCCATTTCAAAGTCCCTTTTTCTTGAAAGTCCCCCTTCTCCATTACTGGACCCTTGCAGCTTCTTTTCCAGCTCTTGCCCATTCTTTGTCTGCCTCAGCTCCTGTCTCCCCAGTTGCCTGTCCTGACATCCATATTGGAAGAAATAAGAAAGAGACTCTGGAGCGAACCCCAAGGGTGTGGTAAAAGGAGTAGGCCTGTGACTTGTGGATCCAGTCAGTGGTGTTTGCAGAAATGCCACAAGCTTGGACTGAAAGGGACAGAGACTACAGGCAATGGAGGAAAGCTGTTGTTGTACTTCTGGATTCTACAGACAGGACACAGGCCACACAGGTTCACTGTGAACATGTGTTATGAGTCTTAAAAAGGGGGAGGAGGGATATCCTTGCAAGGGCCATTTCTCTGTATTTTCAGAGGCAGTTCCAGGGGGTTGCTGCCACTTCAGTGGGCCTGAAGGGCAGAAGAGCCAGCCAAAGAGGGTTATTCTGGAGCCCCCAAATCTAATGAATCTAATTTGCCATGCTAGTTTTCCTACTTGCTTGGTACCTATTAGCTAGTCTTTTCTTTTTCTTTCCAACTCTTCCCTTTTTAAAAAAATTGTTAAAAGTATTTTTATTATTGAAATTCCCATTGTAATGGAATGGAAATATCCACCACTTAAATGATGTGATCATCAACATATGGTCAAGCTTACAGTTTTAAAAATAATACTTTGCCTAAAAACAGCGGCTCTGGTAATATTGTTTTGTGTGTTTATATTTATGAGGGCGTGTATATATATATGGCAAGAAAGGAGTGTAGTGCAATAGGACTTAGTTTCAAGATGCTCCATTCCCCCACCCCTTCCCCAAGAAAACCCCCAGGACTTGGAGAGTCATTGAGCATTTGAATGGGCATAACAGGAGATCTAAACCTCATGTCTTAATTGAGGGAGCTTGCTACAGACGTCAAGTAAGATAGAAGATGGGGCCATTATTCTTCAAATATAAACTGAAATATGGGCATAGATATTGGTAAATTTAATTCCTCAATGTCTCCCTTTTTGAGTGGGAATGTCTGTCATGTTTGTCCCATCATCATATTTTGCAAGCGGACTTATCTGGCTTCATAGATGGAGAGGAATTTTTTTTCTAGCATGTATCTTACCCTGACTCTCATCCATACCTGAAGTAGAGCTGTTGCTGGAGTGGGTTAAGATTTTTAGGAAGCTTGGGATGGAGGAAGAAGGACATGAATTTTGAAGGGCAGAGGACAAATTGTTACAGGTAGAATTCCGTTCTCCCCCAGATTTTTATGTTGAATGACTAACCCTTCAAGTGTGGCCTTATTTGGAAATAGTCATTGAAGATGGTATAAATTAAGGACAGGTCATATTGGAGAAAGATAGTCCTCTAATCTAATATGACTTGTATTCTTATAAAAGAGAGTATATGTGCATTTAGGGAGAATATTACCTGAACATGAAAGCAAAAGTCAGGATGAAGTAAAGGAACAATAAACATTTCCAAAAAGCTCTGTGAACCTAGCAGAAAGGCATGGAGCAGATTCTCCTGCACAGTCCTGTGAAGGAATCAACCCTGCTAACACCTTGCTTTCAGGTTTCCAGGCTCCAGAACTGAGAGACTATACATTTCTATTGTTTAAATTATCCAGTTTGTAGTACTTTGTAACAGCAGCCTTAGCAAACCAATACACTTAGTCATATACTGATATCCTTCTCTTAGGTTAGGGACCCTCATTATTGTGTTCAGAGTTTTGTTTCCAACGCCTTGGGGTCTACCAGAATACTAAGACTGTCAATGCCATTTAACGACTGTTCTGCTACCTATGTCACCTCACCCAAAATGACTGATCATTGTTGCAAAGACTCCATTTAATTTTTGGTCCTACAAAGGCTTCTATTTGATGAGCCATGGAGTAGGGATTTGGGAGGGTCCGGCTCGACCTGTATAATTTAGACTGCTTTATTCCTCTCTAAAAGGCCAATGACCAGTAACAACTTGTAAAAGAAAGCAGTGGGAATTTAAGTCTCTAACCAACACTCTCCTCTACCTTTGGCCCTGTTAATGAGGCTGAACTTGATTAGTAGAAATTGAGATCCATATAAGCTTTGATCTAAGGCTAAGCCCTGCAAGGGCCTGTCAACAAGCATGTAGTACTCCGTATTTGCCAGAAGGTGTCGCTCCACCACAGGCAGTACGTGCAGGAAACTCTACAACCAATGAATGGCTGTATACAATGGAAATTGTATATTTCCATCATGACATTTATTGGATTTTAATAGCTGTTTAAAAAAAGAAAAAAAAAGAAAAAAATGCAGCAGGAATAAAGGCGAGTAGCCAGGCGGGCAGGAAGACAGAGGAGGAAGAAGCACTTTACTTTTCATTTTAGTTGTTTGCACAGGTTGCCGAACCCCAGGGCTGCGTGGCCTGAGGCCCTTCAGCATCAATTGACCTTACTGCCACCACTCCACCAGGGCACACCTAAAATTGCTTTTAGAAGAAAAGGCTGACTCTTCTTCAAAGAAAAGTTCATAAGTAGCCTCTTTGGCAGGAGGCAGGACAACAGCATGAAGACACCTTGGTGTCATTGTTAGGTTGACGTTAGACCTGAGTGCAGTGAGTGATGACGATTAAGGGAATTTCCAACTTTCTTTTTCATAATTCTTAGCAAGAAAACATACCAACATATCACTACACCCCACAACCCACCAGTGACAGACATAGTTTCTTCTTTCACAGGACAGTGAATTTAAGCAAAGGCTCCCATGTTTGCCACGACTCTACATTATTTTTCATTTAGAAGGCCAATTTATAAGATCTTTTAAATATCACTTCTATAACTTGATAGCAATCTGGTTTTTGAAAATGCATCAAGCTTGGGGTTTACGAATTTCAGGGAGGATTTTGTTTTTTCACTGGCTCACAGCCTGGGTTTAAGAAGATAAATTGAGTTTTCTCTCAACTATAATATCATTGAAATGATAGCTCAAGTAAATACACACATATTTATTTTCATATTATAATACTGTATAATGACACTCTCAATGGGAAGTCCACCTATTGATCTGCCCCATCCAATCACTTCTCCCAGGATGAACCTCCTAATGAATGATGAGGGACAGGAGAAAAAGGACTGGATGGAAAACCTGGAATCCCTCTCCAGCAACCTGCACTGGAGGCACATCCCCAGTTACCACCCTACCCTAGAACTTTGACTCTAGTGAGAGCATCGACCCCTGGGTACTCCAAAGGGAGGTCCCTTCCCCCATATGTAAGAAGCTCCATTTTGACAACTCTCTTTCGCGCCTGTAACCCCCAGCTGCCTGTGTCACTTGTTTTGTTGTTTTCCAACAAACTTCTACATGGTGTTGGGACCAGGCGCCTCCCTTCAAATTCTTTCCAGGACAAACTGTACTCGCCAGTGCCAGGTACCCGCATCATTAAGAGGATCACTAGGCAACACTCACCTTCCGTGACTCCTCCACCTTCTGTGGGGAAAAAACACCTCCCCCACCCCATGACTGTTACTATTTATCAGTCTAGATTATTGCATAGAAATCACCTGAGGGTCTTGTGAAAGTGCAGGCTTTGATGTAATAGCTCTGGGGCGGGACGTGGGCATCTATCTACCAAGCTCCCACAGGTGACCTATGCTACTGGTTCTGGACCACACTTTGAGTAGCAAGTGTCTAGATCAGCATTTTCTGAAATGGATTCCCTGACACTTTTCAAGTTAAAAAACAACAGCAGCAAATATCGTACACTGAAAAAGTTATTCCTAAATCCTTTCTCAAAATAGTTAGAAATTTGAGAGTTTTCTGCTAATATCAGTATTTATCTTTAAACACTAGGCTTTATTCCTTGAACTTCCCTTCCCATGGCTCTCTTGGGATAAAAAGTTTCAAACTTCTTATAAAAGGGTGAATCTATGTTGTTTTTGTTTGCACGTATGATCTTGAAACAATGTTTACAATTTACTTCCTGACTTGGCAGGGACTTAGGTAGGCTGCACCTGGTCTTTGGCAGACAGAACACACTTGTACACAATACCAGAGCTTTACAACAGCTGCAGAAAGAAATAGTACTTGTTTTGCTCACTGAGTAAAACTGCAAGTAACAAGACCTTATTCATGCATCCTGGGTTCCACTAGAGACAGAAAGCCTATCCCAGTGGGTGGGGGCACTCTGGAAATTGGTGGAAAGTTTTAGGAAAGACAGTCTTTTCAGGTTATGGCACATATGGTTAATTAGAAAAGCTGCAGCGGGGCAGGTGGTGGCAGTTCTCCTCAGGTAACTGCTCAGCAGTAGGAACAGCAAGCCCAGGCAGACAGGAGGAGTTCCTTTAAATCCCTGCCTTTCCTTGTACTCTCCACTGACGCTGAAACAGCTGAAAGGAGCAGTAGCTACTACCTCTGGCTTGTTTCCTGACAGTGGAGGAGAGCAGACAAAGCTTATGTATCACAAGCTTTGAGAGCCAACCAAATTAGACAGGAGTTATGGTTCTTAACTTCCAGCAAGTTACTTACCTCCTTAAGTCTGCTCTATGAGAACAGTATCGTCTGCCTAGGAGCCTTCCAAGGATTGCATAAGATGATGTGTAAAAAGATCCAGCAGTACAAGGCACAGGGCAGCTGCTGTTGGTATTAGCATTAATACTATCAAGTATCGAATGTGCGTTTCTTTTCATACTAGCATCTATACTATCAAAGCCTGCTTGGCATGTCTCAGCTACCAGCAGTCAGGCAGCCTGGTTTTGGGGTCCATAATTTACCTCACACATCCCACTAGTCAGGAAACTTGGGTGGTGCGGCTTTCCTGGCATCGAGACCTGGTGGAGGGCAGGCTAGACTTCTAAGCTCTCAGTGCGTCACAGTGATGTGTCTGGAAGACAAGGGCTGTACCATGCAGGTCTCAGAAAGCCCCCCAAACAAAACACAGTCATATAGAGCCGATTTTTCCATGCCGAGGAGACTTGTGTCTGCGTGGCCAAATAGGGCAGGACACACACCTATTTATTGAAATCTCTACTTTCATTTAACATACCCCTATGTTTGTAAACGTCATATTTTCTAAAGAAAATATTTATCCACGTATGAATTTACTCTCCCATTAATTGGGTCAGTGTAAAATTCATAATGTTGGTTTAGTTTTGTTTTTTATGTTACCCAGGGAACCTAGCTGCTATTGTATCAGGGTAGACTCCAAAATCAATATTTAAAAGTCAGTTGAGACACACCCTGGTAGAGTATCTGTCTGGTCAACAAACTTTAGCCACAAAGTCCATACACCTCCCAAGGAACTAGGTTTGTGTAGTGTGGCCTGGGGGAATAACCAAGATAAATAATAAAAACAAACTGCTTCTTCCTTCCTTTTCTCTCTTCCTGACTGCTGACACCATCCCATTAAAAAAAAGTCAGTTGATAAATAATTTGTGGTAAATCTGTGGAATGGGATACTATTTAAGAATAAAAAGGAATTAAATTAAAACAAATATCACTTGTTAATAGTTTTAACTTATATTTATTACTAAAACTTAGAAAATATATAAGTGTAGAAATATAAATCAGACATATTTATACTCAGTAACAATCATTAATATCCTAAAGTATCTTTCCCAGATATTTTTTCATGAAGTGCTTTAATTATGTAAGTTTCCAGAAGATACTCCATGTATTTTTTTTCAGTGTTACTTAAGGCAAGAGTTGCTGGTATTCCTATTCACTCATTTTTGATTTTTCCATTTCTTTATTTCACATTACTATCTCTTTCAATTTCATTATTTTCTTGCCCTTTTCTCTATTTTTTTCCCCAGTCTTGGCATTTAAGTGACACCAATAGGCTTGTGGTGTTATTTAGTCCTGTTGATATTTGAAGACGAATATATTGAGGATCAATATGCCACTGGAAATCACTAATGTTTTTACAAAATCAACCTCAATAATTTTAGGTTAAGGTAGAAATAGATTTTGAGTAACCAGTTACACAATACGTGTTTTCTATTAACGTCATTCACAGAGAGTGACACACTAAACTCTTCTCTAGTTTTTCTCCTTTAAATTTATGAAGTCTGTTGAAGCTACCCTTCCTGAGGAAATGTAGAATGAAATTTTGCTCTCACATAATTCACCAGCTACCAATGGTAATTCCTTATGTTCTATAACTAGACCATGATGGCACTCAGGTTATCATTTATGTGAACATTTCCTCCTGTTTTATTAGAATAAAATTCATTACAAGGTGCTGCTGCTTATAGGTTCTCTTTAGATTAAATGCTCTTACTTATTATTTAAGGACAATCATTAAGTTTTGAATGCCCTTTAGAACATGTGTCCATTTCAGTTTTTTATAAACAATTTAGTATTCTGTTTCCACAGAAATGGGGTTTCTGTATCCTTTCAGATGCTCTTTTGGGGAATGGCCCTACTGTATTTTTAAGTTTCCTTTTCAGATGAAAATCTGTTCCAACTTAGATTCTAAAGGTTCAGCCAAGATGATCATTAATGAATGGCTTTATTTATCACTTTCCACTTTTACTGAAGTATACTTGACAAATAAAAACTATGTACTTAAGGCACAACATAATGGTTTAATATATGTGTACATTATGACTACCACAATCAAATCAATTAACACACCCATATTCTGTGTGTGTGGTAAGAGCATTTAAGATCTACTCTCAGCAAATTTCAAGTATATAACGCATTCTTACTAGTGACGGTCATCAAGTCATATATTAGATACCCTAGATACCCTGAACTTATTCATCTTATAACTGAAAGTTTGACTTAGAAGCATCTCTTGATATTTACCAATTTTCCAATAAGGGCTCCAGTGTTCCTTTCATATTCAAATCTGTAAAATTTCCTTATTTTTTAAAAGGTATTTGTTGGTTTTTTTCCAATTTTTAAAACTTTTTGTCACCCTTGAAATTTTCTCCTCCCTACAAGAGGAATCTGCTGTTGAAGCTGCATCCTCTTATGTGTCAGACTGTTTATAAATGTAGGTTTGATAATTAGCGAGTTTAAATTTTCATTCTTTTTGTCCTTATTTTTAAAACTCAAAAATAAGGGCATAAGGAAAAGAAAGTGTGCAATTATATAACACTCATGTTAAAGACATTGAGATATAATTCATATAACAAAATTTAACCTCTAGCTATACAATTTAGTCATTTAAAAATATATTCAAAAGGTTGTGAACCATGACCATGATCTAATTCCAAAACATTTTATCACTCTTAAAAAGATACCAAAAAATAAAATCCACACCCACTGGCAGTCATTCACCATCCATAAGCCTCTGGTAACCACAAGTCTACTTTCTGTCCTTAGGTTTGTTTACTCTAGTAATAAAACATTATGAAATCATCTAAATCTCATTTATGTGACCTTTTGTGTTTGGTTTCATTCCCTTAAAGTTCATTCATGTTGCATGAATATTTTTTTCTTTTTATGATGGAATAATACTCCATTAGTATGGTTAAAATATAATTTGTTTATTCATCTTTGTAACAGACTATGGGGTTGTTTCCAACCTTTGCCTATTTTGAGTAATAGGTAATGATATTTATGTGCAAGCATTTGTTTGAGTATCTGCTTACAATCTGGTGGTGTATATACCTAAAAGTTTAGCTGCTGGGCATATAGTAATTCAACATTTTGTAGTTTGAGGAATTGCCAAAATCTATTTCAAAGCAGATGCTGCTCTATTTTACATTTTTAATCAGCGTAATGCAAGAATTCCAATTTCACCACTTCCCCAAAACTTGTTATTTAAAAAAAAAAGCCATTCAAGTCAGCACAAATTGGCATTTCATTGTGATTTTGGTTTGCATCCTTCTAATGACTAATGACACTGAGCATTTTTTTCATGTGCCTGCCTGTCTATTTGTATGTGTCTATTTGCATATCTTCTTTGGAGACATGTGTGTTCAAACCCTCTACCCATTTAAAATATGATCAAATTGTTTGGTGTGTAAGAGTTGTTTATATATTCTAATTACTAGACCCTTATGGGATGTGCAATTTGCAAATAATTGTCTTCCCTTCTATGTGTTGTATTTCCTTTTGTCTCTTTTGATGTACAAGTTTTTAATTGTGATGAAATACAGTTCATGCTTTTTTTTCTTTTGTTACTTATGCTCTTGTCATAGCAAAGAACCAATGCCAGACCTAAGTCTTTGTAAAAAAATATTTGGTGCACCCTGGTAGAGAAGCAGCTACGTCAACTGCCTCCAAAGGAACACAGGTCACACACCCCTGGGTTCAAGTCCTGGATCCAGGGGGAAACAACCAATGTGAATAATGAAATAAAAATAAAATGCTTCTTCCTCTTCTCTCTTCCTGCCTGCCTACTTGCCTTCATTCCTGCCTGTACCTTTCCTTTAAAAAAAAAATTGACAAGATCCTTTTTTCTTCCTCATCAGTGCTAACTTTTCTAGCAGTACTTCATTTGAACTATGGATCTTTGGAAGTTATATATTATTATGGACTGACTTTACTCCCCTAATTCCATCTGTTGAAGCCCAAACCAATACCACCCTGCCCCACCTGCTAGAAATCAGAATATGACTGTATTTAGGGATACTACAGTTCTTATAAGAAGAAATTAGGACACAGAGAAACATCAAGCATGGTATGCACAGAGAATTAGCCATGTGAGGGCACAGCTGCAAGTGGCCATTTGCAAACCATGGAGAGAGGCCTCAGAAGAAATTAACCTACTGACAACTTGATCTTGGACTTCTAACTTCTGGAATGATGAGAAAATTAATTTCTGTTGTTGAACTCACCAAGTCTGTGGTATGTTATTATGATATCCCTAGTAAACTAATAACCATATTGTCAACTTTGTATCACAATTTACTTGGATTTACAATATTTGTAATACCAGTTGCACTATTGTCAGTGCTAATGACCTTCTGTGTCAATTTTCTCCCTCCTTTTTTTTAAACAAGATTTGGAAAGTGAACAAAATTTCCTTTCCTTTTTGAGATTTTCTCTCTGAACTTTGCATATTTGAACCTTGATAGTTTCTGACATCAATGATCAATGTGAGTGGGAAGTAACTCAAGTACCTTATCTTTGATTTTGTAAAATAATTTGAGATAATGAATCTAATTTGATGAATTAATTGCTGCTAATATGAATTCTCATATATGTTAGTCTTCAAATTGTCTACACATTAAGATTTTTATGTCCACTTTTGGTGAAGTTGGGCAGGACTAGTGGTGTAAGCAGTAATGTCAAAGAAAAGCAACTTCTCAAAATACGTTACTTGGTCAGTAACTCCAATTAAATGTCATTTGTTTTCACAATAAATGACATTTGTTAAATGTAGTATTTCCCAGGAGACTTCTTTTAATGCAGAGTTATTTTTGAGAGATGTACATTATTGAGCTGATGTCACTCTTCACTGTTTTTGTCTTCCTGATTAACTACAGAGTGAGACTATTGAAAAAAAGAATTTTTTGCAGCATTAGATTCCAGGGATGAAGAGAGAAGTTTGAGAGAGAGAAAAGGGAGTTGGATGCAAGTGAGGGTGTAGAAACAAAATGATTACAAAAGTACTGATTTATACTTGCATATTATGTTGTATTTTACAAAGCATTTTTGAGCATTGTCATCAACAGGACTCTGCAAATCATCCTTCATTCTCTGCTCCTCTAAACAAAGTTATAAAAATGCTTAAATGTCAGCAATAAACCCAAGTTCCCAAAACTTTACTTGAGAATGTGACAACCTGAACTACACACACACACACACACAACAAACTATCATACAATACTCTGATAATGATAGACTAACCTGGCTCTAATCAAAACACAACTACCTTTCAAAGAAACATAGTAACCTCAGGTATTTGTGTTAGAAAAGTAACCAGAGACTGGGATGAGAAAAAATAAAATGATTTATGTTAATTCTCTTCACTATATTTGATATCTTATTTGTACACAGTGTGTATCCTAAGTGTCTTATAGATGAACTTGACATCATAAAAAAAAAAGGATGCAATTACAACACGGGTAAAAGTGTGATCTTTGGAGCAGAAATGAAAATTCTCTAGCTTCTGGATTTTAATAGCTGTAGAAATATCAACCATCTTTTGTGTGCCTCTGATTTGTAATATAAGGATTGTCAAAAATACAAGGATGCTCGACTCTAAGACTATGTAGAGCACAATTTCATAGTTCCGACAATACAGAGGATACTTTAGATCATGCAACATTTCAGATAATTAAAAATGTTAATTGTCTTGGTATATACTAAGGGAAAATTCCAATTGTCTGTGCTTCCAATTTTTTCAAAGTTCCCATAATAATAAGAATATATGACACAAGGTCATCTTATCTTTGCTATAAGAATCCTTGTTATAGGGCTTTCAAACAGTAGCTGATAATCTGAAGTGCTAGATTTTTAGGCAAAAGCACAGTAGGCAAAAACAAAAAAACTGACAATCAGAGGAGAAGCAAATTGTTAAAAGGTACTATGCTGAAAGAAGCAGGAATAACAAGACTCCTTCCCTTCTGTATGAACTCATAATGGGGTTCCCTCTGTTTGGTTTATGGTACCCTTTCTGATAATGTAAGGTTAAATAAAAAAGGATGGTTAAATAGCCAATAATAATTTTTTTAAAAAGTACCACCTTTAAAACACCTTTAATATACTTGAAAGAAAATGTACATGAACTTTTTAATAGGCAAGGGACATTATAAGATATGCACCAGAAAGTGAAGCATAAACTAATAAGAAATGAAAATTAAAAAAGGACAAAATATTCAGTGCATCAAAAAGCTAACAAATTACATGTCACAACAAAAATATAACATTTTTCTCCAAGCACTTAATACTGATTGACAGACTGAAAAGTTTTTGCTAGTGTTATACTTTATATTGTTAACTATAAAAACATAAGTAAAAACTTAAAAGTATTCCTAAAATTTAAAAAAAAAAAAAGTCAGGTTCAAATGTCCGCAAGCATGAGGAAATAATCAGGTAGATTACCCATAAAACACAGGTGGCCATTTTCTCTGATTTTCAAAGTAACATTCCTGATAATGGGCCTAGGCACAAATGTTCTGTTATTATCCCTTATTAATGTTCACTCTAGGGGTGACCATAAAACCTATTATTTTCCTTTGTAAACTATAGAGCAGTTATTTAAACTAATAAAACTGGCTTCCTATTAAGATAAAAATACATACTTTCTCTTATTTTCTTGGATACCATACACTGGAAAAAATACTCAGATACAAGATTAACATGATTATTGTTCACTATATAGATTATAAACCTAGTGCTATTAATATTCACTATTAATATTAACATTATTCATAATGAACTTAACATTGTGGATACTTTTCCCTCCTAACAATAACTATGTCAGTGAAGATATAGCTATGTGATATTGGAAAGAACCAAGGATACTGATGCTTTCCAGTTCACAACTAGATTAGTTTGGTTTCTTAGAAGCAGAAGGTATATGAAAAGTCAATATTGATGCAGTAATAAAAGTCTTTGATGTCTATAGCTATACTGTAAAATGTTATGTCCTTGAAAATGCAAGAGATCCAAAATAACCAAAACGATTTTGAAGAAGAAAAAACAAATTTGGAGGATTCAAACTTCTAGGTGGCAAAATGAAAAAAAACTATAGCAATTAATAAGACAGTGTGATACTGGCATAAGTCAGACATACAGATGAATCAAATAGAATTGAGAGTGTAGAAATAAACTCTAATATGTTTCATGTATTGACTTTTGCCAAAGAGGCCAAGCCAGTTCAATGACGAAAGAATAGTTTTTTTCAACAAACGGTGCTGGGACAACTGGATTTGCACATGCAAGAAGAATGAATACTTCACACTAACATAAAAAAGTAACTTCAGTGTTTTATAGGCAGAAGAATAAGAAAAAAAGCTAGAAAAAAGAAAACTCAGTGGTATGATCTTCCATAAGACAATGATTTAACTACACTATCAAAATCACGTGATAAAAGATAAGCTTGATTAGTAGGAATCATCAAAATTAAAAACATATGTGCTTCAAAGAATGTTATCAACACAGTGAAAAGACAACAGAAAAAGAGAAAAATGCAAATCATATACCCAACAATGGATTTAAATCTAGAATATATGAAGAACCCTTAAAAATCAACCACGACAAAGACAACAAAATTGAAAATGGGTAAAGAATCTGAATAGACATTTCTTAGAAAAAAAGATAAATCAGCAATAAGAAAATGATAAGATGTTCAACATCATTAGTCTTCACAGAAATGCATAGGAAAACCAAAACGAGTCAACACTTCACATTTACTAGGATGGGTATAATCAAAAAGACAGATAATAACAAGTATCATTGCTTTGTCATTGTTATTAGGGTGTGGAGAAATTGGAACCCTTATACATTCCTGTTGGGAATATAAAAATGGTACAGCCACTTTGGAAAGCATCTTGGCAGTTTTGAAAAATTTTAAACATACAGTTAGTATATGACATAATAATTGCACTCCTAGCTAAATATATACCCAAAATAACTTAAAACAAATGTTTACACAAAAGCTTGCACACAGATGTTTATAGCAGTGTTATTTATAATAGCTTAAAGATGAAAAAATTCAGATGTTTACTAAATGATGGATATATAAAATGTGGTATATCCATACAATTTGATATAAAAACTCATAAAAAGTAATGAAGTACTGATAGATGCTACTGAAAGGGCTAAAACAGAACACTCAAAGTCTCTTGGAATTGGTCTCTTGTGGAGGCTCCATTATGACAACAGAGGAGAACCCCACAGAAAAGGAGAAGCTCCTATTCTTCTAACCCTGTAGCCCTTTCCTTAAAATCAAAGAAGATATCAACTACCCTCTGGGCCTCTGCCCTTCTCCTAATCCTGAAATGGTCTTTTGTCCCTGGTCTCTAGAAGAATGTGGAAATGGAAGGTATTTATCTTTACTTTCAGAGTAAAGTCTAGCTATTCCTCCTTGCCACAGGGTGACCCCTTCTTTTCTCCTTTACATTCAAGGTCCCCTTTCCAGCCTCAGCTCAGAATATAAATCACCGGTCTGCCCCAACTACCTCAGAATTTACTGTCATGTAAAATCTCCGTAGGCATGTTATTAAATTTGGGCTCTTCTCTTAATAATCACACCTAACATTAAGTTATTCATTTGTCCACCTCCGAAGAACCTCAAACAGATGGGGGAACTTTTCCTATAACTTCTATACTACAATCTCAATGAATATTAAGAACATTATGCTAAGTGAAAGAAGCCAGCCACAGAAGAATCTGGTTATATGAAGAGTCCAGAATCGGCAAATCCACAGAACTTTATGTAGATCAATGGTTGCATATGGCTGGGGAGGTGGGTGAATATTGATTGTTAGGGGGTACAATGTTTCTTTTGGGGCTGATAAGAATGCTCCAAAATTCGATTGTAGTAATTTGCATAACCCTGTGAATATAGGAAAAAAACACTTTAAATAGGTAAACTTTTTGCCACATAAATTATATCTTGATAAAGCAGTTAAAATTTTTAATGTACTGTTTAATATTAAGGAAATTTCTGAGCTATAAAAACATCATAGTAGTATTACTATTCCCTATGATTTTGGTGGTAAAAGTTTATATATAATAATAAATATCATACAAGAAAACCCCAAGTGCTAAAGTAAGTGCTAAAAAGAAGTCCTTTGTATATTCATCTACTTTCAGTAGTATTTTTAAATCTCAGGTTGACTTCTTTGCAACCAGCATACTTTAATTTGGTGTTGGATGCTTCCCCAAATGGTTATCCCTATATTTCCCTTCCATTTCCACTCCCCTGTTAAAATTAAGAATAATAGGTGATTACCTATTAATTTCTTCAATGTGTTAATTTATACATCAACATAAAAAGTTAAAAATCTGTCCCATATATTAAAGCTATTTATATGAAGCCTCATTACTTCTTAGAGTCACAAGTCTGAAGAATAAACTAGCTATGCAGATCAAAATCTAAACTCGTATTTTTATATTTTTTATGATGGAACTTATATTAACTTTGTATAAGGGTCTTTCATATTTGCTGTACAGAGAAAGTTATGTAGAACTAAAATGAAAGATGTTTTATGTTATCTTAAAAAAAATAATTACCACCACTTGTATTTCCAAGTTTTTCTCCAGAAAAGTATTTTGACACATCAATTTTTAATCTGAGACAATTTGTTATTAAGTATACTTCATGTGCTTGAAACATCTTCCTCATTTGTCGGTATTTCTCACTTACAAGAAATGCGAACTTGTTCAAATTTAACCTGAAAAGGACATAATTTGGAATCTGTATTAATATATATATATATATATATATATATATATATAAGTTCACTTAACATTGTCGCTTAACATTGTCAATTGGTTCTTAAAACTTTAAGTGAAATGACCGATAACAAAACCAAGTTTCCACAGGCAAATTCACATAAATAAGAGTTAAGTTCCTATGGCATATATTTGTGGTCACAGAAACATCAAACTTTTAAATACTCAAAACAACTATTGATATTAAATAATAATTACATTTATTCATTCATTTTCCATTCTACTTACTCCAGGTCAGAGTAATGCACGGCAGAAGCCTAATCTGGTGACCCTGGACAGGATACCCTTCCACCCACTCAGATTGGGCCATTCACATAACTGCTATGATCCTAATCTGCACATCTTTGGGATGTGGTATAAACCTGGAACACTTGGAGAAAACTCGCCCAGGCATGGAGAGAACCTGCAAACTTTACACAATGGCTCTGGAGGGAAATTGATTTGTTTTTTCTCATCAATGTTATGAGAGCACTTGAGCAAAACGACATTATTCAAAGACTTGTTGTATTAAGCTTTTTGAAGAAAAAAATGACATATGCATTTAGTACTATTGGTATGCCTGCTCGTCAGCATATTTTAAAAGATTTTTTCCCCCAGCACACTCAAATCTCTTCTCCACTTTTTAAATTTAGTCTCACAGTCTTTTTCCAAGAATCTAGGAAACTTTACAGAATTATTTCTTGCCCTGTAAATAAATATCCAGGTTAGGTAAAAGACAATGTAGTTAAGTTACCCTGATTTCTATGCCACGAATAGGCACAGACATGCATATACTTTTTAAGAGGGGACAAAACTCACTAGAAAGGAGAAAAAAGTATAATGAATGGTCTTAAGTAACTTTTTAAAAATTACTTTAAGAACACGATCTTGTAAGCCAACTTTAACTTGTGCAGAAAAAGTTTTAGTGCACCTTTGGAAATTACCACAAGTTTATAGTCCCTAACCTGAAATCTTTTTGGCCAAGTACATCTCAGAATACGAGCTTTTCTTAGAATGGTGAGTCTATTAAATTTTATACCCTTCCAGCAAGAGCAGGATCTGCAGTGCAATCAAATACATTAACATTTCTGGAGGAAATATATTCAGTTACTCACAACCTCAGATTAACTCAGGTCAAATTTTACCATCAAGGGAGATCGGAAAGTCAGATAAAGGACTGGGATTTGTAATGACATGTTAATTTGAAAGCCAGTTCTTTATATTTGAATATTTAGTTCAGAGCCATGTGAATGATTGATATGTCTTTCACAGAAATGATGGAATGTATAAAATGAAACATGAAACGGGTCTATTTTATTTCAGGAGATAAATGAAAATAGATTAGCCTGCGAAGCCAAGTTAACTACATTGAGTTTCTTCTAGAACCTGAGTAAACCCACTTTGGTTTAAAAAATTGTGTTTCTTGGCACGACAGTAAAATGCATCAGATCAACACCAAGCTTGCAGTGGGAGCTCCCCTAGAGGGTTCAAAGACCTTGGGAGGCAAGATGAGAAGTGTAGACAGGTTGGGTTGGCGCAGTGTCGCAGTCTATCTCCCAGGGGCAAATTTCGCCTCGGGAATGAAGGGAAAGAAAGATCTGGTCACCACTCTTCTTGAGAGGCCATAGGGTAAACAGTAAGATTCCTTTAGAAGCCGGTGGTATAAAGATTTGCTTGGAAGCTGCAGAATGCATCGCATTCAAAGTGGGGAGAAGCAGATGTTAAGCCAGAGCTGGGGCTAGATGGGAAGCTGGGTGCCCAGTCCCGTACAAACAAAGGGAAAATCAAGTCTGAGCTAGCTCAGTTCCTGCGTGCATGCCAGGGGTAGGTACCTGCGTAGCACCGAGTCCGCTGTGTCTCGTCGTAGAAGGCCGGGCTCCCCATGTGGCAGTTAACTATTGCCCCACGAGGCTCGGACAGTTCAACTGGCATCCATGCCCACAGCCGAGAGTCGTTTCGCGGGAGGAAAATGCCCGCGGGAGGGCCCTTCTGAGCGCAGGCCGGGTCAGCCCCAGGCTCCGTGCACGGGGCAGGGCCTCGTGGCTCTCCGTCCAATCACTGCTCTCCGCCATGACCGCGGGGCGGGTCCCTTATGCAGGCCGGTCCAATTTCCTTTCCTCCGCTGCGCAGAAGGAGCCGGCGGGCGGGCTGTTGACTGCTGCGGAGTAGGCGAGGCGCTGTCGGTGAGGACAAGCAGGCCTTCCGAGGCAGAGCTCCCTCTCCCCTCACCCTCCAGTTCTGGGGCGGAGGAAAGTTGAGTTGTGTAGCGTAGAATTAAGTTGTGTGTGACGGCGAGGTCCTGGCATTTGTCGGGGTGTATTGTTATCAGGCATCGTGACTGCAGGGAATGGAGAGGTACCGCTGAGGTTGGGCCTTTGCACGGGTCCGTCGAAGTTTTTGGCCTCTTGAGTGAGCAGAGCTGCCCTTGGTTTGGTGGGGGGAGTCTCCGAGTCGCCCTCTGCTCCTCCGGTCTCTAGAGCCTGACTTTGAAGTCCTTGTCCTGCGTCGGGACAGGGCGTCAGTGCCGGATACCCTGGAACTGGAGGTGCACTGTTTAGGATCGCACAAATCTGAAATAAAGGTTTCTGTACGCCTATTCTGGAGTCTTGGGGAAGACTCCAACGCCTGGGCTACTTGAGGTTGGCGGAGTTCAGTTTCATGCAATTGTAGGACCAAGGTTCTCATTTCCTTAGCGGTTGTCAGATGGGATTCCATTAAGATCACCTGCATCTTCAAAGCCAGACAGCCCTCCAATCCTTTTCATGCTTTTAATCTCCCTGACTCGTCTTCTGCCACCAGATAGAGAAAACTTTGTGTTCCTGAGTATTCATTAATTAGATTAAGAGTTGTGCTCTGTAATATGTTCACACTCACTGAGGTGGTAATCTCCCATATTCTTAGGTTCAAGCGTTTAGAGTGTGGGTGGAGTTTGGATGCCAGTCATAAACATTTTATTTATTATAATATGGCTGTCTAAACTAATTATTTTAATAATCTGCATTTTCAGGCATTTAAAAAAATTCCTAACAGCCACTCTTATCTGATTGTCAGAGTTGGTATTCGGATCCAGATCCATTTGGTTCAGTGATGTTTATCTATAGTCAAAGTGAAAGTGCAGCCAAAGTCAGTAGTTAAAAAGCCAGGAGAATACATGTAATGCTTTTTGGGGACAGTACCTGAAAGTGACACATTCATCACAAAGCCATACTAAGCTTCAAGGAAGTTTAGGAAAGGTATAGCTAGTGTCTTTATATCCAGTTAAAACTCAGGATTCTACTAGGAAAGAAGGGGGAAAATTATATTGGCTGAAAACAAGTCTCTGCTACCTTCGTGCTTTTTATACTTTTTATTCTGTGACCTATGGGTGGCTTTGCTATTTTTTTAAAAAAGTAATACTTGAACAGATAGGAAATCTTTATTTAATATTAATATTCTTGAATTTCTCAATTGTATTATAGTATATAATATAACTTATAAAGGTTTCTTTAAGACATCTCATTTTTCATTTAGCACTTATATACCTGATTTACATTTTAGGTTAGTTTGATTTCTCTGATGAAAATTAATACAGTTGTGCCAAATGTTCAAGATTGTGTTAGAATACTTGAAACCATTCTGTGGAGCTCTAATAACATCTACACAGTAGATTCCAGAGCATTTTGTCATATTTATGTATGCTATAATTTATAACACTGCATTTGAATGACTCACACATCTTCATACTTTATTCTTCAAAGTTTTCTTTCAGCCCATCATCCTTTCTGCACATCTGAATCTTACCTACTCATTTAAACTTATTGCAGGTACCCTTTTCCTCTATAGGGGGAAGATTATTATCAAACAGATCTGAGTTTGAGTTGATTTGACCCTATGCAAATTTCCAAGTGTCTGGGTTTTGGTTTCTCCATGTATTAGCTGGCAGTGAATGTCTCCTTTTAGAGAGAATGTGAAGATTCATATGCTACTTGTTTCCTTAGCAAATAGTAAGGGCTCAGAAAAATGGTCATTATACTTGTCACACTGACTATTCTTTGACTTCTAGCACTTTTAAAAACTTGAACAAACTTTTTTAAACTCCGAAAAACTTTTTCTGGCAAATTTATGAATTTCTTAATAGCTGGAACCAAATCCTGGATATACTGTGGTCCCTAAATAGTGATTTGGTGAATTGGAACTAGCATTTATGAAAACATTTATGACATTTAAGTTGTAAGCACTGTCTTTTTCTTTAGTTTTCCTGTTGTGATTGCATCATGGAAAATCAGTTGGCTAAATCAACTGAAGAGCGAACATTTCAGTACCAGGATTCCCTTCCATCACTGCCTGTGCCTTCACTTGAAGAATCATTAAACAAGTATCTTGAATCAGGTATGTTTGTAATCTTTTAGTATATTTATATTAATGTTAGCAACTTAGAAGACTGTGAAACCATTAGAAGTTGATGCGGGTCTAATTGAATCTTCCTCTAATTTCATGGTGACATTTAAAATGTCCAAAACTTTTATTTCTCTCTTGTATTAATTTTCCCATAGTTTAAATAACACTCTCAGACTTACAGTTAAAAGCTGTAATCCTGTGCCTCATTCTCCCCCGCCCCCAACCCCCACTATACTTCTAGTCCCACTCCTCAGGCAAACATTCAGATGTTTTATCTGTTTCTTATGCAGTGTACCTCCAGATTTAATGTTTCTTATGTAGTATATCTCCAGATTTAAACTAACATTTTAACACGACTGTTTCTTGGGGAGTTTTTTAGTTTAGCTTTTAGTTGTAGGTATTGTATGTTTGTTTCTAGAAAGATGTGATTTTAGGCCCTCTACTTTCCTTCAGGCCCCAATATCACCAGTAGCCACAGTTTTCTCATTCTCTCAGCACTAGATCACTATTTGGGATTAAATTAATATTCACCTGATTACTCTCAGGGTTTCTGCTGGATTTAGTAGAATTAATTTACCTGATCGTTTAGGGTTTATGATTATGCAGTTAATCATAAGAGAACCGTGCAATGTATTTTGATTAATTTCTAACTTTTCCTCATTTTTCATTTTCTTTGCTTTCTTTATATCCATGACTAATTCACTCTCAAATATTTCATTATATTGAAAGTACCTGCATACATTTAAATACATAAGATAGTCTCTCAGTATCTTTTTTTTTTTTTTTTTTTTGAGACATCCCTTTTGGAGCCCTCTATCCTCCTCTTGCAACCAGTGCTCACTTCTCTTGAGCTGGCTGGGTTGCTGTTATTCTGAGGCTTTTCTTCGACTGTCATCCTAGAAATTCTTGTTACCGCTCTCCTGTCTTGAATTCTTTGGTTCTCTATCTTCCTTTTTTTTTTTTTCTTTTTTCTCATCCCTCAGTTTGGAACAGTACATCTTTAGCAGCAACTTGACAAAGGAAAGAAAATGTAAATTTAAATGAAAGAAAATTGGAAGGAAAAGAATGTAAGGTTTCAGATGTAGTCTATCCTCATACTTGATGGCTTCCCTGAGTATAGAATTCTGGGTTGGAGATTATTTTTCTTAAGAGTTTTGAAGACATTGTTTATTGAAAAGTCTGATGCCAGTCTGATGCTTGATTCTTTATATGTGACCTGCTATTTTTTACTCACCGGATGCATTTGTAAACCTTTATCTATATCCGTCCGTATCATTCTGAATTTCTCAACAATATCCTTAGCGTATAGGTTTTTGATTCGTTTCTCTGAACACTCATTGAGTTCTTTCAGTTTTAAAGTCATCAGTTTTAAAGTCTTCAGTTCTAGGAAATTTTTTAAATATTGTTTCTTTGATAGTTTTTTGTCTTTTTGGACTCCTGTTACTTGAATCTGGGTCTTTTTGGTTTATGCTTTTTGTTAAAACTTTGTTTCCTTTTCAATTATTAGTACCTGTAGTTTTTCTGTTTGATAAAATGAATCCTTTTTTGGTTTGTTCAGCTCTCTAACCCTCATATGAGAGATGTCTGAAAACTCTTAGTAATTCATATTTAAGGATCAGATCTTAAAAAGATGACTAGTGGAGCTTAATATGCATGGATAAGGCTTGACAACTAGTGGGCCTTATATAGTGAGCTTTGTAAGATAGTAAGACAGAGATCTATTAGGGCTTACCTAAATACCAACACAACTTTCTATTGGACTTGGCAGTTTCCCCACAGAGAAATTGTTTCATCTTTTGTTTAGAAGGCATTAATTTGCTGTTAGTGTTCTGGGAGCTGAGCTGGGGCAGCGGGCAGGGAAGACGGGCTGGTGGATTCATTATTTTGAGTGTACTCTCTTACCCTCCTTTTGTCAGTATTGACTAGAATACATGTGTTCTGCTTGTCTGGTGTCCACTTCTGAGAGTAAACCTCCAGATTTCTACTAGCCTTGAGAAGAAGTTGCCTGGATTTGTGGTATAGAGAAGGAAATCTATAGGGATGAGGTCATTGTCTAACTTGCTTCTTTGAAAGACTTTCAGGTAATCCTGAATTCAGCCTCACTTTGACCCCTGCCTTTGGAAATCCATTTGTCTTGAATTCTTGAACTTTTCCAGTATTGTGCTATAGGAATTGTCTTGCTTCTTACACCTAACCCTATCCTATCTCCCACATTCCAGATCCTAGATATTAACTTTAGTTTACAGAGTCAATAACATTTTCCCATGTGTTTTCGAGTTTATAAAATATTAGCTTAACTCATTTTCTTTGTCCTTATGGATTTATACATTTATTACTTGACTGTCATTTTAGTGCATTTCTAGTAGTAGAGGCAAATGTATGTTTTTAATTCACTTTGTTCAGCTGGCAGTCCTCTGTTATTTTTTTCTTTCTGCTTTTTTGCTTTCATCTGGGACTTCCAGTTTCTTCTCAAAAAACTTTCACTAGTCCCACTATTTTTATTTTTTTAAAGGAAAAATGCAGGCAAGCTGGAAAAGAGAGGAGGAAGAAGCGTTTTATTCATTTTATTTGGTTGTTCATTTTGGTTGTTCCCCACCCCAACCTCCTACCTCCTGCCAGCAAAGGGTCTCAAATCCGGGTCCTTGGGATGTATGTATACTGCATCCAGTGAGCATAACCATTAAGCCACCAGGGCAAAACCCACTATTTTTAGGCATTCTTAATACAGCTATTTAAGATAAGACTCTGAAAAGGCAAAGTAAAACAAAAGGAGGATATTAGTGTTCCTTGATTTCTAATTTCATCTATATCCTGTTTTTCAGAACACTAGACTTTTATGGAATAGGAGCCCTATATCCTTTTGTTTGTTTGTTTGTTTGTTTTTTAAAGGAAACCATTATTATTCATGAGACTTCATAAACTGCTCTGGGTAGGCTTTACAATTACATACATATTGCATTTGCGTACATAATATTCAAGGTTCTGCTAGAATTTGATGCAAAGATGCTTTATTAATTCTCTTAATTGTGGTTAAACAGAATTTTCTTTCCTGTTGATCTAATAGTAGACAATAGTCCTGTCATTTTAACTAGTATACAGAATGATTTAAAAATAATTTTTAAGAATATAGTTAACAAATTACACATTAGCCACTGTTATTTTATTTTTTACAGTATTTTGCCTTGTTGCATTTTAGTTATTTTCATGTTGTAAGCTCCATTATAATTTATTGTACTGCTGTGATAATTAATATATGCTTAACTGTATTGCATAGCTGAGTCCCAAGATTTGTTTTAAGTAATAACAATTGAGATGAATAGGTGGTACTTGATGTCTGGATATTTCATTCATATTTTTTCTTTACAGTAAAGCCATTTGCAAATGAAGAAGAATATAAAAAAACTGAAGAAATAGTCCAAAAATTTCAAAATGGCATTGGAGGAAAATTGCACCAGAAATTACTTGAAAGGGCAAAAGGAAAAAGAAATTGGGTATTTATGTTATTATACTTAGAAGTGGGAAGTTGATGATGCTAAGATAATGAAAATGCAGATTCCTGGGGCCAGTGATTCTGATTTAGAACATCTAGAATGGGGGCCCCAAAATCCTTATTTTAACAATCCCTATTTAACTCCATGGAGTTCTAGTGCACTGATGAAATGTACACCGTACTTGAGAAAAACATTTTGTCCAGGTAATTATAGTCTAAAATTGCCAAAACACTGAAGTAGACATGTCACGTAAGTGACAATGAAATATTTAAACAATACATGGTAAGAAGGGAGCCATTAAAAAAGTGAGTTGTTGTGAGTATTCTGTGTTTCAGGTAGATTGAGGAGATGTTAGTAAAATAGTTGCTGGGAATCTCAGTAATTTTTCCATAAGAAAAATTTGTCAGCTTAGTTATTCTTGTAAGAATCAAAGGATGAATTTTCATAATTAAACAACATTGCCTTAGTTTAGAAATGATGTAACTAATTTTGAATTTTAGAAAAAAAAAAAAAAGCAAGCTGATCTTTTCAACAGACATTGATACCTATGATGCTGTGATGGAATAATAAAATATTACAGTTCCAGATTCCTTTATTCTCAAACCTTGAGTGATTTTGATTAAATTAGGGTAAAGTTGTTTTGTCTGTGTCCTGTTCTCTTATATCTTTTTTCCAAATGACTGATTATATTTTATAAGATGATTTTATTAAAAAATAATACCAGGTAATTTATTGATATATGAAACTCAGTTGCATATTGTAAAAGAGGAAACCATAGAAAGGATGCCTGTGAAAAATCTAAATTAGTTTTAAGTGCCTACAGAAGAGTTTTTAGATTTTGATTTAAGTGTTTCAGTTTCTGCTGAGAACAGAAAAATTGTAAATATCTTAGTAATTGTTACCAGGTGAGGATTTATTGAATATCCTTTGTACCCAAGGCACTCTGAGAAGACATACCTATGTACTTTGTTGCATTTGTGGCTTCAATATGTTCTATCAGAAGGTATCTCCTAAGTATTTTCTTCTTTTGTGTTTTTAATGGTGTACATAAACTAAATCGTATTTAAGATCCTATAGTTCCAAAAGAAAGAAGTAATGATCACAGTAGAAATTTTAATGTGTCTTTTAGTGTTGAAGAGTAATTAAAGAAAAAAGAACATATAATTTTTTTTTCCAGCTGTTACACATTAAAATATTACAAAGAACTGTAGGCTGATGTTCTTAATTTCTCTCAGCTGGAAGAGTGGTGGCTGAACGTTGCCTACCTGGATGTTCGCATACCGTCACAACTGAATGTCAACTTTGCTGGCCCTGCAACCTTTATTGAACACTACTGGCCCCCAAAAGAAGGCACTCAGTTGGAAAGAGGAAGTATAAGTCTTTGGCATAACCTGAACTACTGGCAGCTATTAAGAAAGTAAGGATGCCTTTTTTCCCCATTAAAGCAAAAACATGATGCTTCAAGATAAAAAAAGAAAAAAGCATGTCACTATACTTCCTGGTACTAGAAAAGTTATTTTAATACCAAGATAGTATTCCCATTGTTTATTTTTCTATGTATTATAGAGTGAATCCTGAAAGCTAGCCCAAAGGAACTTTTGATGCAGCTGGATTTGGCAATTTTGGTCTCTGACCAGGCTTCCATTCATTTTATATCTGAAATCTAATCTAAATAAAATTATAAAAGATTCTAAACTTTTAGCACTTAATCAGCTTAGTCCAAGAGAAATAGAAAACATAGGTATATACACTTCATTGCTCACATGAAATCTCACCCTAAGAAACAATCTTTTTTTCCTTTTTTAAAATTTTATTAAATACATAAGACATAAAAGAAAAAAAACAAAAAATTATTACCATTCACTGGACCCCCTCAGTCCCTTCTCCCACCCACTAGCCTCATATTCTGGTTCTGTTGTTTAAGTCTACTAGCTTAATTTGTTTTATCTATCAATTTGCTTTGTTTCCTTATATCCTGCATATAGTTACAATCATCTGAGATTTGTCCTTCTCTGTCTGACTTATTTCACTTAGTATAATCCCCTCAAGTAATTTTACCTTTTTTTTAATGACTGAATGGTATTCCATTGTGTGTAGTACCACATCTTTTTTATACAATTATCTGTCAGTGGACACTTAGGTTGTTTTCAAATTTTAAGCATTGTAAATAGTGTTGCAATAAATATGGGAGACATATATTTCTTTGAGTTAAAAAAATTTCACATTCTTTGGATGACTACCCAGAAAAGGAATCGTTGAATCATAGAGTATTTTTAGTTTTAGATTTTGAGGACACTCCTACTGTTCTCCAAAAAAGTTGCATGAATTTACATTCCCACCAGAAATGTACAAGGGTTCCTTTTTTCTCCATACTCTCAACAATACTTGTTATTAGTCTTTTTAATATAAGCCATTCTCATGGGCATGGAATAATAATCTCATTCCAGTTTTGATGCAGTTCCATTTGTTGTTTTTTCTTTTTCCTCTCTTACTTTCGGGGTCTAGTTCCCCAAGTTTTCTCTAAGGCTGATATCATGGAATGTATTACCTATGTTTTCTATGTATTTTATGGTTTCTGGTCTCAGATCCAAGTCTTTAAACGCTGAGTTTAATTTTTATGTATTGAATTAGAGAGTAATCCAGTTTCATTCTTTTGCACATGTTGTTCAGTTTTCCCAGCACCATTTGTTGAAACAATTTTCCTTTCTCCATTGTGTTATCATAGCTTCTTTATCATAGATTAACTGTATATGTGTGGGTTTATTTCTGGGTTCTCAATTCCACCAATCTGTGTGTCTTTTTATTTTAGTGCCATACTGTTTTAATTACTGTTGCTTTGTAGTATAGTTTGAAATTGGGTAGCATGATGCCTCCATTTTTCTTATTTTTTTCTTCAAAAGTGCTTTCACTATTCTGGGTCTTTTATGCTTTTTTATACATTTTATTATTGTTTATTTCCTTAGAAAATGTCTTTGGAATTTTAATAGGGATTGCGTTAAGTATTTTGGCCATTTTAACAATATTCAGTTCATTCATAAACACAGAATATCTTTCCATTTCTTTGTGTCTTCTGTTTCTTTGAATAATATCTAATAGTTGGCAACAAATGACTTCATTCCTGTCCTTTAACTTTTTTGTTGTTTGACCATTCACCCTCCCTGTACCACATCTCTGTGCCCCCTGTCCTCCTCCCCCACCCCATGAACCAGGTTCTTGGGCTTTACATGGTCTGCACCTTAGTAATCCTTAACTACCTGAGCCACAAGGATGTGCCCTCCCCTTGTTAAATTTATTCCTAGCTATTTAATTATTTTTATTATAATTATGAATGAGATTTAAAAAAAATTCTTCTAACTCATTGTTTCTATATGGGAATACAATATACTTTTGTATATTAATTTTTTAGCCTGACACTTTATTATATCTAATAGGTTTTTCATATCACCTAATAGTGTAGTGATTAATTCATTTCTTCTACAACCTGAATTCCTTTTCTTTATTGTAGTCTAATTGCTGTTACTTCTAATGGTGAGAGTTGGCATCGTTGTCTTGTTCCTGATCTTAATAAAAAGCTGTCAGTTTTTTTTTTTTTTTTTTTTTTTTTTTTTTTTTTTTTTTTTTTTTTTTTTTTTTTTTTTTTTTTTTTTTTTTTTTTTTTTTTTTTTTTTTTTTTTTTACTTTTGAGTTAATATTAGCTGAGTTTATGATATATGGTCTTTCTTATATTGAGTTATGTTGCATCTATCTATATTTTATTGAGTTTTGATCATAAATAAGTGCTGAATTTTGTCAAATACTCTCTCTGTATCTTTTGATGTGATCATAAAATTTTTGTTTTTCTTTTCGTTGATTAGGTATATTGTATGAATTGATTTGTGTGACTCATTCTTTCATCCTATAATAAATCCCACTTAGTTATAATGTATGATCCTTTAATGTATGATTAAATTCAGTTTGCTAGTATTTTTTGAAAATATTTGTATCTATTTTCATCAGAGATAATGGTCTGTAGTTTTACTTTTTCATGATATCCTTATCAGGTTTTGGGTCAAGGTGATCAACATCTCATGGTCTCATGGAAAGTTTTCTTGGTAGTAGTCCATCTTCCTCAAATTTTTGGAAGAGTTTAAGAAAAATAGGTGTTTGTTTTTTAAATATTTGGTAGAATTCACTTTGTTAAACCATCTTGTCTTAAAGTTTTTGGGGGGCAGATTTTTATTACTCTTTCAATTTCCATACTAACAATAGGTCTGTCCAGGTTTTCTATTCCTTCCTGATTCAGTCTTGGTAGGCAGTATAATTACAAAAGTTTTTTCATTTATTCTAGATTATCAAATTTATTGGAGGATACTTGTTCATAAGCGATCCTTCATATTTTTGTGGCATTGTATCATCTCTCTTTCTTTCTGATCCTATTGAATATTTTTTTTTCTTCTTTTCTTTGGTAACCTAGGTAAAGTTTTGTTGATCTTATTTATTTTTTTTCAGAGAACCAGTCCTTGGTTCCATGGGTAGTTTGTATTTTTTTTTTTTTTTTTTTTTTTTTTTTTTTTTTTTTTTTTTTTTTTTTTTTTTTTTTTTTTTTTTTTTTTTTTTTTTTTTTTTTTTTTTTTTTGTTTTTTTTTTTTTTTTTTTTTTTTTTTTTTAGTTTCTATTTCATTTATTTGTACTCTGACTTTTATAGTTTCATTCTATAAAGTAAGGATACTTATGTGAATTTAGTAACAATTTTGCCCAAAAGTCTCAGGTGGCAAAATGTTGAGAAGTTTAATTTACTTATTTTGGCATAAATACTTCAGTTTGACTGTTTGTTTTATATGTTTTTTAATGGCTTTTTGATCAACTTTTTTGTTTTAATAGAGAAAAAGTACCTGTTCATAAAGTTGGAAATACTCCTCTAGATATGAGTCAATTCCGAATGCTGTTTTCCACCTGCAAGATTCCAGGAGTTACTAGAGATTCAGTTAAGAGTTATTTTAGGACAGGTGAGTAGAAAATGTAGGGCCTTTTAAAGACTTTTGTATTTGGGGAGTTTTGCTGTTTCTACTCGTACTGCACAACATGCAATCAATTTTTGAAGACTATTTCTTATTTTGGGTAATGAAAGACTTTCTATGAACGTTGTTTTTCAGTCTTTCTCATTAGTTGAAAATAATTTGGGAATAGATTTTCTAACCTGTATCTTACATGTGTCTTATATCATAAATAAATATAGAATTATGAGTCAGTAATAGGAATCTGGAGCATATGGTCTGGATCCTTTTTTTTTTAATCCTTATTCCTTCTTATCAGAATTCTCTTTTTGAGATCTTTCTTGCTGTATGTGTTCATCATTCTTTGTGAATTTGATTTTCCTAGACCCTGTTTATTATGTGAGATGAGAACCTGGTATCAGACTTCTTAAAGGCACATGAGTTCAGATTGACTCATCGAAGTTTTTGTTTTTTTTTTACTGTCAACTTAATGGCAGTTCCTGCTTAGTGTTCTAACATATTTCTAGCATATCTGGATATGGGAAATTCTGTTGTAACTGCTGGTTTCAGTTACTTCAGGAATTTTTCTTTTTTTCTGAATTTAATAGATAGCTTGTAATTACTGAAAATGTAAAATGGATATATTTCCTATGTGAAATTTTATTTAAAAGTAAAGTGTCTGTAGTCAACTATGCTTGTAATGTGAAGGGCATGAGTTTACTCTCATGTAGAACTCAACTCTTGGTAAACTTCAAATGCTGATGTCCTCAAGCCTATGTACATTTACCTTGGTGTTTCAAGTGAAATGGATAAAGGAAAGAATTAAACCTGATTACTTATGGTAAAAGTTACGAAATCAAATATTAATGATAAAGATCAACAGAAAAAAATGGATATGAGAATAATAATAGCAAAGAGAGATCATTTATCAATTACAAACTAAAATCAATAAACCTGGTTTCAATTTCCATCTTTATCACTTAGTAGGTACATCTTTAGATAAGATAAATCACTTCGTCTTGCCCTGGTGGAGTAGCAGTTTTCCACCAAGAGCATAGGCCACATATTCCAAGGAACCACGTTCAAGGCTTGAGACCAGGATGAAAAGCAAGATGAAAAACTAAATAAGGTGCTTCTCTCTCTTCTCTCTTCTTGCCTACCTGTCTCTGCTCACCTTCATTCCTGCCTGCACCTTTCCTTAAAAAAAAAAATGTATATATATGTAAATAAACATTTAAATCACTAAGTTATAATGTGTAAAATAGGCATTCATTTTTATGTCTGTTGATAACATTGTTTTAATAAGCTATAATAGTTATTATTTATGACTATGTAAAGAGGTATATATAGGTATAAAGCTTAGACAATAAGCAAATGTGAAAAAATATCAAAGTTAGTGATAAGTACTATATGAAGAATTCCAATAACACGTAACGGATAACTGTTTTACAATGGAGAGTCAGAGAAAACCTCTCTGAGGATCTGAATAAGATGGACAAGCATTTTTTTCTTTTTCTTTTGTTTTTTTGCTTAGTTCAGTTTGTTGTTAATGTTTTTGTGTCAAGGGGGTACCCTCTGGGCATGAATAAGCTTGGCAAGCCTGAGGGCAATATAGATGGAGCAGAGTAGGCAAAAAAGAGAGGCAGATTGAAAGGTGACTAGAGAATATATTTATATAGTACCTCTAAGTCAGTTAAGATTTTTGGCTTTTATTTAAAATGTGAATAGATGCTCCTAGTGGGTTTTGAGAAAAAGTGATGCAATGAGGTTTATATTTAAAAAATTAATTCTATCTGATGTGAAAAACAGATTTTTAGGAGACAAATATGAAATTAAAGCAATCAGAACATGTTTTCATAGTGACATGTGCTAGGGCGATAGGATGGAGGTGGTGAAAAGTTAGTAGTTTCTGGATCTGTTTTGTATTTGTTATTCATAGATTGGTTTTGAGAAGTAAGAGAAAAAAGAGGAATCAGAGATGACTTCAAGATATATGGTTTGCGTAACAAAGTCTTTAGGTATGTTGGTTCATGAGGTGGTAAAAAGGAGAAGATATTTTTTGGGGGAAAGTCAAGAGGTCCCTTAGACTATGTTGAATTTAAGATGCCTTTTAGATATCCGTGCAAATGTAAGTAGGCAATTAGATACAAAATTTGGAGTTTTAGGAGAGTTGAGGACTGTAATATGGATTGAAAAGTCATTAGTAAGTGCAGAGATTCTTTTTAGCTAAGACTAAATAAGATTATGTTTGTAACACATATGGCTGATCAGGGAAATTAGTGCAGATCCTTGTCACAAATATAGTATTTGGTAGTCAAGAGAAGGGGGAGCCAAATAGATCAAGGAAGGTAGGAAGAAAACAAGGATAATGATCTCCTCCTGGAGGATAAGAGAAAGAAGTGTTTTTTCTAATGCTCCTAAGATGTCAAATGAAATAAAAATTGAAAGTGACTATTGGATTTGTCAACATTATGTGGAAAGAGCCTGTGCTTGACAAGAGCAGTGTTAATAGAAGTTGGGGAAGGGTGCTCCATTGGAGGTGATGAAAGAAACTGAGGAAGTATTGATGACATTCGGAAATAATGCATGTGGAAAAAGTTTTGATGTACAGTGGGAGAGAATCTTTTTTGTTTGCTTAAAAAGATCAGCGACATTGTAAGAATAACATAGGAGAGAAGGAAAAGTATTTTTCTGAGGAGAGGATAAGAAGCTAGAGTCTTAAAAAGGATAAGAGCAGAGAGGGTCAAAAGCAGAGATGGTGGAGGGATTGATCTTTGACAATAGCAAGGATGAGAGGGAAGTCAGAATGTGTGCATCTAGATGTAGAAAGATTGGCCAATTGTTGTAGAAAGAGGAGGAAGTCCTATATATTGTTTGTGTTTTCTTTGGTAAAATATAAACTGAGGTCATCAGTGGGAATGGAAGATTTGAGGAAAAAGGAGGTTTGAAATTGTCATTATGGAAAGTGGGAAAAGCAAATGTGCTGTGAAAATGTAAGATAGTTGAACAGTTTTAACTGCCCATTTGACATGCGTGTTTATGAACTTAAGTGAGACTATATGGCATGTGTTGGTTGTTTTCTTTTTTTTCTTCTTCAGCAGCAATCTGGGGCAGGTGCTGAGGAAGAGAAGTGAAAGATTTTTGAAGGGGGAAATTATAATGTTGGGGCAGGGAAACTATCCTGGATAAGGAGAAAATGGAAGAACTTATGTGTATTGAGGGTGAGGGCAGCATGCAGGCTGCTGCGGCTGAGGCTAGTGTCAATAGGAGGCTATAGTTAGAAATTATTTTTCTTAACGTATCCTCTAAGAGACTGTTGAGACCGATTCGGCCATGCCTTTCATCCTGTTTACTTCATTTTGTCTAGGATGTTGAAACTTCCATGTCATCTCTTGTCATATACATTCATGGATTTGTGCATCACCTAATTTAGTTCACATTCCCCAGTACCGTGATCTTATGCTTCAGCGAATGAACTTTGTTCTCACTCCCTACTCCTTTCCCAAAACCTTCTGTTGTACTTTCTGAAACTCATGGTCAGCAAAATCCATTGTATCTTCAGCTTTCTCTCTGAAAGTTCCTGTTTCCTTCTGAAAGGTACTGTTAGTGAAATCTGGCCATTCTTTGAGTTTACTGGTTTCCCTGTTAAGCATCTCAATTGTGATTTTTTTTTTTTTAATATTTTGGGCCAGGAGGGAATGTAGGCAATGTTGGTGCCCACTTTATTTCCCATTACACTTTTTACTTTCCCTTCTTGCTTACAATATGAGCTCTTAGAAAAAAAGAGGCATCTGATTATATCACCATTTGATTTTGTTGTAGTGACTTTCCTCTTAATCATTCCCCTTTATTCATTGATTTCTTTGTTATAAGTCTCACTGTCTTTCTTTCCATTACTACCTCCATGTTCTTGATGATTTTAGTTACGATTGTAGATGAATAATGACCTTTGCTGAATTCTCCTCCTCTCAGATTCTTTATCTCTGCTCTTTCTCAAGCAGCCACCCACTTTTAGGTCTTGCCCTACACTTTGTCATCAAAAACTCCGCCTCTAACATTGCAATGATAGGTATCTCATTCTGCTCTTCACAACTCACTTCTTTTCCTACTTCACCTCAGCTCTTTCTTTGACCACATCCTGACTGATATGCTAATTCACTTATTCTGTGATTCTTCATAATTCCATTCCTCCCTTCCCACCTCCATTTTTCACTTCTTTCTGTGGTTCTTCACTGTAATCATCTTCTTGCGAACACATTCAAATCTTTGTTGTACCTACTACCCACGCCCCATCTTAACTTTGTTTAAATGTAAATCTTTATCTTTACATTTCTAAGATGACTACAGCTAGTGATTTGTTTAACCAGAGAAAACTGCTAAACCTAATTTACTGGTCTTAGACGTCTGGTTTACTCACCACACTACCTTGATATATTATTTTGTCAGGTTATTATCTCACCTCCAAAAAGGACTATTTCGTGACTTATCCTTCCTTTTCTCAGCCAATGAGCTTTTTTCTTATTTTCAACAAATGTAAATCAATCTTGCGATCACTGAAATTAGTAGTCTCTCTGATAGACAGATTAATCCCCACTCTCTAAAGATGTCCATTTCTTAATCCTTGGAACTTGATGAATATTTAAGTTACATGGGAAGGGAGAATTAAAGTTGTAAATGAATTAATTTGCTAATTAATCAGTTTCGAGAGGTGGGGAGATTATCCTCCTGGACCCAAAGGAATCCCAGGAATTCTCATAATGGCAGAAAGAGGCAGAAATAAAAAACAGAATGGCAGTGTGACAAAATCATAATACTGCTTTAATGGCTTTGAAAATGGAAGAAGGAAGCCAGAGTGTGAAGCCTCCAAGAAGCTACAAAAGCACAGGAAACAGATTCTACCCTAGAGCTTCCAAAAGGAATACAGACCTGCTGACATCTTTGTTTTAAGTCAGTAGAACATATTTCAGACTTCTGGTCCCAGACCTGTAAGATAATAAATTTATGTTATTATAAGCTACTAAGTTAGAGGTAGTTTGTTGTAACCGTCTAGAAAACATACTCGGATGTTTGCCAGTCATGCAGTTCTGTTGCAATATATTATTGCACATTCGTCTACTTTGCCTGTCATTTTTAAAAAGGATAGATTGTTGTGACTCCTAAAGACAACCCTTCTCAGCGGTGCACTGTGTCTCATTTCCTCTTGCCTAATCAAGATCATGCATCTGCATTATTCTCACTCTGCTGCTTTATTGGCTTTCTGTCTCTGCTGGATTGTATCATTGTGTAATATTGCTTATCTTAAAAAGAAAAACAGCAGTTCTCTCTCTTTCTCTCTCCCCCTCCCTCTCCCTCTGCTTCTCCCTCTCCCTCTCCCCCTCCCCCTCTCTCCCCCATCTGTCCCCCCTCTCTCCCTCCGTTTTACTTGTATAATCTTGTTTTCCTTCAAGTAAGGCAGCAGTTTTGTCCTAATGACTTAGTACTTGCTATTTCCTCTGCTTATCACGTCTATAGATATTTTCATGGTTTGTTCCTTCTCTGCTCAAATATCTCCTCTTAGGCTCATCGTGAGGTAGCACCTCTTACTACCATTTTTAGATTAATTTGGCATCGTATTTATTTTCTTTTTTCTTTTCGAACTCAAGTTTCTAATAGGACGTGGTCAGTAGATGACAGCAATAAAAGGGAATGGTGGTAAATGTAAAAGGATATGGAGGTCTCTGAAGGGGAGGAGAGAAGAAGTGATTTGGATGTAGCCAGGAAGGACAAGGAAAATACCTAACTTACCTCCAAAAGGACTTGAGCAAATAGCATATAAGACAAAAAATAGTAGTGCTATCAGGATATGATCCTTTCTGATAGTTGCTGAGTAGATTTCATGAGTTAAGGTGTTTAAAGCATTTAGCACAGTCCTGTGCATAATATCATCCAGTACATTCCTACCCAGTAGCAATATGTCTTCTCTTTCTTCCTCTTTCGTTTTCCCTTTTTTAGAGGGAAAGGACAGGGATCATATAAGAAGACCCTTGTCAAAGGATTCGTAGGAAATTAAAAATGGTTCTAAATCAGAATACGCTGAGATTTACAACATAGTTTTTAGAGAGTTGAGATGTGCTGAACAAATCACAGACTCAATTATCAGTTATTTACTTGGTGTTATAAGAACCTTAAGTAAAACTGCAGATTGGGCAAAATTCTTTTCCTTTGTCACTCAGGCATATAGTGACTTTATTTTACTGCAATTATCTGAGCAATAAACATTTAAATAATCATAAAGAGAAACTTGTTAATTCAATTAGCTTTCCTCTAGGATTTCTCTGCTACCTTTTACCCCTTCCTAATCGATCCATAAATACAACTGGAAAGTCTGCAGTACTTTGGAATTTATTCTCAAGGTACACAAATGTTTGATACTCCGATGGATTTCTGAAAGTTTCACATGGAAAACTTCAAGAGATGTATTTATTTCAGAGTAACTGAAATTCCATCAGCTTTTTAAAGTACCTTTGTTCATGTGATATATTTGATGAATATATGATAAACTGTTGGGGGAATGCTTATTTTTCTCTGTGATATAAATGTGTAGCTTTACTCTTGTTTAATTTGAAAGATCTGAGTCTTATGTTTTCTGTTCCTTTTTCCAGAGAGTGAAGGACATTGTCCAAGTCATATTACAGTGCTGTGTCAAGGCCGAGTTTTTATCTTTGATGTATTGCATGATGGATGTTTGATCACTCCACCAGAGATTCTCAGGTTTTCAAACTACTTCCTTCAGTCTCTTAAGTCTTACGTTTTTACTTCAATTAAAATGTGACTGTTCAGAATTACCTTTTTATAAAGTGATAATAAGTTGTAAAATAAGAATTTTATATTTTTCTAATTTAAAAATATTTTTATTTTATTTTTAATTTAAATTATTTTTTCATTTTACTTGGCATATATGAATACATTCTACTTGGAGGAAAGGAAGCCATTACTAGTTCCAGTCTTCCCAGGGGTGGGGGCGTGGAATACACACACACACACACACACACACACACACACACACACACACACACACACACACACATAGTGGGTATTACACACAAATAGTGTGTAAATATAATAGTATATATAACATACATATATAATAATATTTTTTGTGTTTATATTTTTAAAGTGTATTATGAAAATTTTAAAATTATGTGACAAAGCCCCCATGTACTCATTCTCTAAATTCAGTCAGTTTTGTTTCAGCTCTCCTTGTCCTCTTCCCCTTACTCCCCGCATAAATAATTTTAAAGAAAATCTTAGAGATAATATCATTTTATTATATTTTAGTATGTGTCTCTGAAATAGAAGGACTCTTAAAAATAGAACTGAATAGTACCATTTTCACACATAATGACTTATTCTAAAAAATTAGTAAGAATTTTTAGTATGATAACATACTATTGATATAATTTCCTTTTTTTAAGAGAAGAAGGAAAGGAGAGGGAGAAGCTGTTTTTTTTTTAAAGGAAGGGCGAAAGAGAAGGAAGCACTTTTATTTATTTGTTTTCAGTTGTTCTCCACCCTGGGTTTTGAATTGGGTCCTCTGGCTTTATGCAGTCTATGCCCTTGGCATGGAAGCACCAAACAGTAGTTTGTTTGTTTTTGCTATCCTTGACCAAAGGTCTGGAACCTGGGCCCACGACCTTCCTAGCTGCACCTTAACTGCCCCAGAGCAGAGCCTGAATTTCTTATAAATGTTGTTATATGTATCTCTACATATTTTATTATATATATTTATATATTTTAAATTATTTCATATAGTATTACACACATGTACAAAAGTGTATACAGAAGTGTACATCTAAGTACTCATGTAACTACCAACAAGCCCAAGATATAGACCATTTCTATGCTCTAGAACCCGTCTCACACTGCTTCCCTGTCATTGTGCTTTCCCTTCTTCTCAGATTAGTAATTAAGGTTGTTTATAGTTTTTTATTAGTACAGAAAGTGCTGCTGTGAAAATTCTTGTACTAGTCTTTGTACGTTTCTGCGTGATTATATCCAGGAGAAAACTTGCTGAGTCATGGGATCTGTATACTTTCAACTCAGTTGGTAATACGAGTTTTCCACTGGCATATGAGTATCGCAGGGGTTCTTTATGCATTCTGGATATGAGCTTTTTGTTGGTTTTATATGTTGAAATCCAGAGTAGATGATGTTTATCACTGCCTTTTCACTCTATTAAAGTTGTCTTTTGAATAATAGAAGTTCCTAATTTGAATGTAGTTCAATATTTACTACATGCATTATACTTTTTTATCCTGTTTTTAAAAAATTTCCCCTAATTTAATCTCAGGGAAGATATTTTCTTGTAGTGTGTTCCCCTTCATATTTACATTAATAATTGGCCTAAAATTGATTTTTGCATGTGGCATTTGTACACATTTAAAAAGTAGCATTCTTTCAGGTATTTTTCTATAGTTTGTTTTTTTAACCAATAAGACAGGGATATTTTCATATTGATACAGACACTCCATCAAATGGACGTTATATACTTAATTTGACAGTTTCTGCATTGCACCATTGAAGTACTGCTCGCTTGCTGCTGTGATAAACACAGCATTTTCAAGCATGCCTCCTGGTATATTTGAGAGAATACATCTATAATTTTGTAGTAGAACTGAAATTTCCAGTTCAAAAGATATATGCATTAAAATTTTCAGCTAAATCATATTGTAATCCAAAGGAGCATTTTAGTCCCTGCCAGTGTTTTGATAAGATCTGTACTTCTTTTGGTGATTGCAAACACAGTGTACACTTAAAATATGGTGAACTGATAGTTGAAAAATAGTTTTCATTGTTGCTTGAATTGGCATATCCCTCATTACTTGCACAATTGAGCATTTTTGTGTATGTGTTTAGGTAATTTTTATTTTCTGTGAATTGCTTGTGCTTATTTTTCTGTTGGCTGTTTTTTATTTTTACTGCTTTGTAGTAGTTATTTATATGTTTGAACATTAATCCTTTATTGATTCTGTGTGTTGCAAATATTTTCTTCCAATTACAATTTTTTTTGTAATTATGCAGACTTTATTAATTTTAATGTTGGCATTAAAACTGAATTACTCAAAGACATTTTTTAAGAAATTGCATGCATATGATCCACTGGCTAAATTCAGTCCATGGCCAATTTTGCTTTGGTAACAGAATTCGAATTGTTATTTAAAAATCAGGAGAAATCACATTAAAAATATGGATTTCTGATTTCTCTTTAAAAATATTTTCTTTGTGCAGTTTTTTAATTCTTATTTGACTCTTAATTCAATCTCTGTGATGCTTTTCTTGCCTTTATACATAATCTGTAGTTCTCTGGAGTTTTTTTGTTTTTGTTTTTAAATTCTTTTAAAAGAAAGGTCCAGGCAGTAATGAAGGAAAGTAGTCAGGAAGAAAGAGGAGGAAGAAACATTTTTATTTATTTTATTTAGTTTTTCATCTTAGTTGTCTCTCCCATCCCGCAGGCCCTGGGACACTGACCTGGGTTCTTGGGATGTATTTGAACTGCGTTCATTGGGAAGCAGTGGACCTGCTGCTCCATAAGGGCCTGCCAGGTTTTGTTTTTAAAGGAAAGGTACAGGCTGGAAGGAAGGCTAGCAAAGACAGGTAGGCAGGAATAAAAAGGAGGAAGAAGCACTTTACTTTTTAAAGGAAAGGTGCAGGTAGGAATGAAGGTAGGCAGACAAGCAGGTAAGAAGAAAGAGGAGGAAAAAGCATTTTATTTATTTAGTTGTTGATCTTGGCTATTCCCCCTTGGTCCTGAGTGTGAACCTTGTTCCTTGGCATGGATATAGAGTGTGTCCAGTGGACTTTACCACTGACCACAAGAATGCACCTATGCTCATAAGTTTCATGACTTCAAAATTCAAATTTGATTGTACCTCATCTTTGCTTAAAATTCTTAAATGATATTTGTGGTTTAGTATAAAGTCCTAATTTTGAGTGGTGGTCTAGATTTGAGCCTTGCCTGTCTCTTCAGCCTTGTGTTCTGCTTTTTCCTGTTTGTGTATAGTATACTGCCACTGATTTCTCTGCTTCTCGATCTTGTAACACATCAGTTTATCTATGATCTTTGCTTGTATGTATGCTTTCTATTTAGGATACCCTCTCCTGCCTTGTCCACCTTTTGAGTAAGCGTACATGCTTTATATCCTTGTTCACTTGTCACAGCAAGAGCAAATATTTTTTAGTTCTCAATTCCCTTTACTCTCCCCAAGCCACAAGGCTTTAGTCTCTTTACATGCCTATACTTAACTCTATTATAGTGATTGTAGTGCTTTGAAATAATTCATTTCACTTTTTAGTCTTTATTTGCAAAAGGGGTCTGAAAATTAGTTACTACTCTCTCTCTCTCTCTCTCTCCTCTCCTCTCTCTCTGTCTCTCTCTCTCTCCTCTCTCTCTCTCTCTCCTCTCTCTCTCTCTCTCCTCTCTCTCTCTCTCTCTCTCTCTCTCTCTCTCTCTCTCTCTCTCTCTCTCTCTCTGTATAAAGGAAAAGTGCAGGCAGGACTGAAGGCAGGTAACAAGGGAGAGAAGACAGAAGCACTTGGTTGAGTTATTCATCTTGGTTATTTCCCCTGGCCCTGGGTCTTGAACCTTGGTACTTGGGATATATATGGCCTATGTCCAGTGGCCTTATCCATTAGACCACCAAGGTCTGCCTGTCTCTTTTTAAAATTTCCTTTGCTTAATATAAATTTAGCTAAATTGAGTGTGTATATGAATTAAGTGCTAGAGTGCTGTGCATTAAGAAATTTTGTCTAGAGATATAAGATACTTGTTTAGAAGGGTAACATATTGGTCAGATTCTGAATCTTATTGAGTTGAAATCTCAAAAGAGATGTTTTAAAATCTGCTGCAGTAATCCAGGAAAGAAGATGTTGGGAATTTAAAAGGTGGGACAAATGTTTTGGAGATAAATTTATAAGAATTGAAAAAAAAAGATGAAAAGAAAGAAAGACATTAAATATGACTGAGTTTTTTTAGTTTTGTAGAAAATTGATAGAGTAGGCAGAGCCTTTAGCAGTAGGAGACAATAGAAGAGGAGATTCTATTTCAATTCTCTTTCTTTTTTTTAATAGCAGATTTTTGATATATAATTCATATACCATAACTTTCACCCATTTAAAATGTCATTTTTAGAATAATCACAGAATTGTGCAACCATCTCCACAATTTTAGAACATTTTGTCACCTCTAAAAGTGAAGAGGACCCATAAGCAGTAACTGCTCGTTGCTCCTTGGCCACATTCACTAGCAGTCATTTACCACCAGTTAGGCAACCACCAACTGACTTTCCGTCTCTATAGAATTGCCTTTTGGGGGCATTTCAATAAATACTGTCTTATAATATTTGGCCTTTTGTTTCTGGTTTTCTTTCAGTTAGCATATATTAAACCTTCATCCATGTTAAAGCACATATTAATACTTTTCCTTTTTGTGGCTGAATAATTTTGCATCCGATGGAGAGACATTTATTTAGCCATTTATAAGTTAACAGACATTTGGGTTGTTCCCAATTTTTTTTTTTAAAGAGAGAAAGGAAGTGAGAGAAGGAAGAAGCATTTAAGGAAGGAAGGAAGAGGAGGAAGAAACATATTTAGTTGTTCACTTTGGATTTTTACCATAGTCTTGGACCTGTGTCCTTGGGCTGTTACAAAGTCTACACACCAGATCTCAGCTGTGTGAACCACAAGGGCTTGCCTGTTTCTGTTTTTTGACTGCCATAAATGTCGATGTATAGGCTTTTGTGTGGACTTACTTTTTGTTTTCTCTTGGGTGTATTCCTATTAGGGCTCCGATTTCTTCACATGCTTCCTAGCACTTGTTATTGTCTGCGTTTTTGATTATAGCCATCATAGTAAGTGTGAAGTATGTTTTTGATTTGGTTTATATTGGACTTCCGTAATAAAATTCATGTTTAATATCTTTTCATATGCTTATTGGCCATTTGTATATCTTCCTTGGAGAAATAACTATTCAAATCCTTTGCCAAATTTTATTTGGGTTTTTGTCTTTTTATTATTGAATTCTAAGACTTCTTTGTACATACTTTAGGTACAAGCCCCTTATCAGATATCTAATTTGGAAATAGTTTTGGGTTTGTCTTTTCACTGCCTTCATGACCACCTTTGAAACACAGAAGTTTTAATTTTGACAAAGTCCAATTTAATCTATTTTTCTTTGATTGTTGAACTTTTGGCGTCATATCTAAGAAATTGCTAATCTGAGATCATAGAGATTTATACCTTTATTTTTGGAATGTTAGCCAAAATTGAGGTAGAAATATCTAGCAAGCATTTGGAAATTTGGTACCAGAGATTTAGGCGGGGAAATGGGCTTGGCGTTAGAGATTTGATTACCTCTTACATAAAGGTTAATAGTGGAATCTTTTAAAGAAGTGAATGATATTATTACCATTGGAGGAATTTGTAGAAGGAGTTGAAGAAGCAGTAACAGAAATTTGGGGAAATAAACATTTGCATTGGTTAGAAAATGAATCGTCAATGCAAAAGAATAAGCAATTGGTGAGGTCAGGAGACCACAGTGGAACATAGCTACAAAGGCAAAGACAGAAGGTCATTTTAAGGAGATTGCTTTGGGTTGTTAAGCACTCTCTGAAGAAGAAAAATGCTGAGATAATACTATTTGATTATTTTATGGGACAGTATTGGTGACTCAGAAAAGCTGTTTCCAGATGATCTCTGAAGGACAAAACACCAGATTATTATAAGAGCAAGTGGGAAGTAATGAAGGCAGATATCAGTTTGTGAGGAAATGTGTTGTGTAGAATATTTTTAAAGATGTTCAATTCTGAAATGTAAATATTATTAATATAATATTTATGCTATGAAATATCAAAAATAAATGTGTACCTGAAAAATAGCTGTATAAGCATCCAAATTAAAGAAAAAGAAGTGTTATCCCAGTCAACTGAACCTGTAGAGTTTTTTAATTTGAGAATTTTAATATTTAAAACTACTTTACTGAGGAATGATTGACACACAGAAAACTACATATTTAATGTATACAACTTGATGTGCTTGGAGATAAATATATACCCATGAAATCATCACCACAATCTGTGCCATAAACATTCCATTATCTCTAAAAATTTTTTGTCCTTTATGTATGTTGATTATTAATTTATTATTAAATTATTATATAAAATTATATAATTATTAAATAATTATTAATTATTAATTTCTTCTTAGCCCTATACTACTAGTAAGTTTTTAAGTAGACATTACAGAATTGTTAGCTCTAGGTTCTATGCTATACCAAAGATCTCTAGGGCAAATGCATTTTGTCTAACTGAAGCTTTTTACAAGTACCCCTCTTTTCCCCCTTATACTGGTCCACCACCATTCTACACTGCTTCTATAAATTTGGCTAAACTAGATTCCTCATATAAGTGGGATTGTACTATATGGGTTCATCTCCGTCAGGCTTATTTATTTAGTGCAATATCCTCCAGATTTATTCATGTTGTTGCAAATGGCAGGATTTTCTTTAAGAGTGAATAATATTTCATTCAATGTCTGTAACACATTTTGTTTATTAATTAATCTATCAAGAGACATTTAAGTTGCTTCTACCTCCTAATACTGCAGTGAACTCGGGAGTGCAGATACAGCATCAAGATCCTAGTTCCAATTCTTTTGGGTATATGTCAAGAAATGGGATTGGTGAATCACAAACCAGTTTATTTTTAATTTCTTGAGAAACCTCCATACTGTTTTTCTTAGTGGCTGCACTAATTTACATCCATTCCAGTAGTGTATAAGTGTTCCCTCTTCTCGTCTTCCTTGCCAACATTTGTTATCTCTTGTTTTTTTGATAACAGCCAACCTAGCAAATGTGAGATGCTAGATCATTATGGTTTTAATTTACATTTTCCTGATAATTAGTGATGTTGAGCACCTTTTAATGTATTTATTGGCTATTTTTTTGAGAAATGTCTCTTCAGCTCCTTTGTCCATTTTTTAATCCAGTTATTTGATGGTTTTTGTTTTTGTTTTTGCTATTAAGTTGTAGGGATTCCTTATATATTTTGAATATTAACCCCTTAGCAGATATCTGGTTTGCAAATATTTTATCCCATTTTATAGGTTACCTTTTCATTTTGTTGTTTCCTTCACTGGGCAGACACTTTTAGTTTGTTGTAATCCCACTTATCTGTGTTTAGTGTTGTTGCCTGTGCTTTTGGTATCAGATCCAAGAAATGATTGTCAAGGCCAATGTCTAGAAACTTTTTCCCCATGGCTTCCTCTGTTTTAAGTCTTACATTTAAGCCTTTAATTCAGTTGATTTTTGTGTATGGTATAAGATAGGAATCCAGTTCCTTTTTTGACTTGTGTCAATCCAGTTGTCCTAGCATCATTTATTAAAGATACTGTCTTTTCCCTGCGAAATATTTTTGTCATCCTTGTTGAAGATCAGTTGACCATATAAGTATAGGTTTATTTGTAGACCTTCTCCATTGTCTATATGTCTCTTTTTATGCCAACCATAGATTAATGATTACTCCAGCTTTGTAATATGTTTTGAATTCAGGACATGTGATGCCTCCTGCTTTGTTCCTCTTGCTTTAAATTACTTTGACTTCAGATTTTTGGGGGGGTTTCAAATGAATTTTAGAGTTTTTGCCTGTATCTGTAAAAATGGCATTGAGATTTTGATAGGGATTGCACTGTCTATAGATTGCTTTGGGTTGTATGGACTTAGTAAGGGTAAAACTTAGTCAGTTTTCATCTGAACTTTTATCTCAAATTAAAAATGTCAGTTCAGGCATGCTGTAGTGACTCAGATGCTAAGCCGGCAGCAGGGGCTTTGACCATGTAAAGCCCAAGGACCTGGGTTCATGACCAAGGTCTAGGCAAAACAACAACAAAAATCTCAAATGAATGAAAGTACTTCCTCCTCTCTCTTCCTTTCTTCCTAAAATTGTCAGTTCAGGTATAACACATTTTCTCTGGTAATTACATTCTGCTATGATTACTCTTAAAAAAACTTTTTTTAGGTAACTTGATTTTCCAAAATAATTCAACCCCGTATGTGCAGGTTCATTGATCAAATACATGAAAACACACCCTACCTACCACGAAATTACTGCAAGTTCTTCACCACCGACCCTTGGACCCCCACCAGCATTTGCTCCTGCCCACCACCCACTTCCCTCAGTTTCCTACTGGTACCTCAGTTCTGTTGTCAATGTCCAAGGGTTAGTGTTTGTTTTGTGATATTATTACTTTTTATCAGGTGGCCGCTTCTCACTGAATTAAAAAATGTCTATATGACCGATCAGGAAAAAGTTTCATAGTCAAAACTTTGAGAGATGTAAGGGAAAAGGTACCATATGGAAAAAAAAAAAAAAAAAAATAGTAAAGTAGCTTGTATTACTTTAGCATTCAGAATTTATGCTAAATGCTTTGTTTACCAAGTAACAAACAAGCTATGAAAATTTTATTTGTAATTGGAGCAAAGTCAGTGATTAGCAAAATAAGGGAGAGGCAAAGCAAGTTGCTCCTAATATAGATGAAGATTGTTATAAAGGAGGACTCACCTGCTCTGTGGCATACCATTAGTGCTCAAATAAAGAAGGGGGAATCTTGCAGTAGGAATTTATTTCTTCACTAATATTAGAGATATAATTTAAGGAATAGAGGAAATTATTAAAATGAATAATTGTATCTTTTCCAGTTTTGAATGATGAAGCTTCACATAAGGGATGCCTTTTAATGATGTATTGTGCTAATTAGCTTACTTTATGAAAAGTTTTTGGAAGCATTTAAATTCAAGCAATTCCTTAGGGTGTGCCATGAGTATGTAGGGCTGAAACAAAACCTCTGTAGAGTTTTGACAGATGAAAATTTATTCACTTATGGAAGAACTCTCTTGTTTACCTGCTATCTGTTTAAAGATAAGTGAAACTTACTAGGTGGGAGTATAGCATACTATGGGAGAAAACAATTTATCGTTAGCTAATAGTCTTTAAAATATGAAGGATTATAAGTAACAAGAACACATGTGAAAACATAAAACTGATTACATAGTACTTCAGTTTCTTTAGTTAACACATGTCTTAACTAAGTGTAGAGTAAGTCCTCTGTTAACTATATATATACTCATAGTTTTTAGTTACATAAAATATGTGTATTTGTGAGATTTTTTTTCCCAGAAATTATTTCATGTTCTCCATTATGAGGGGTATTTTATTTGACCCTAGAAATGCATATATATATATATATATATATCGAAAGTGTAAATTATATCAGTTAAACACCAAACTTATTTGCCTAAATTATTATAAAATATACTTTTGGTGTTGGTATGTCACCTAACCACTTTTTTTTTAAAAAAAGGTGTGATGTAGGAGAAAATTCATTGCTGTTGAGATCACAATATTTTTCTTTGGATAATATATCAAAACACTTAAATATGTTAGACGTTATAACCCATTAAAGGCCAAAGTGTACCTGTTCTCTTTTTGAATGCTCTTTCTTTAATCTTCCATAAGACAATTGACATACATTCACAAGAAGTGCCGCAGTGAACCTGATGGACCTGGAATAGCGGCATTAACTTGTGAGGAGCGAACTCGATGGGCTAAGGTTATAATTTATCCTTTTTTTTCTTAATGAATCTTTCCCCAATTAAATGTTTTGAGATTTTCTAGATATATTGTATTTAATCTGAAATATTTAATTGTTTCCTTACCCTTCAGGCTCGAGAACATTTAATTAGCCTTGATCCAGAGAACTTGACAATGTTAGAAAAAATTCAGAGCAGTTTATTTGTGTATTCCGTAGAGGATGGCAGTCCACATGTAACAGCAGAAGATTATTCTCAGGTAGTTAATTATCTTGTTCTGTTGTTTCTCCCTACAATTTTTTCTGGAGGTTTCTTGTGTATACTGAACATGAGAAGTTTAAAAAAAGATGTTTTAAATGCAGGATCTTAAAATATTTTCTTGGTTATGATATATACACATACCAAACTGAAGTGTATACATCAATAAAATAGTACATTGTAACTTCTTTATATTTTTTTAGATACATTTGTATGTATTTTGTATGTTATTAAAGTATCATTATTGCTTGTATATCATATACAGTGTTTTCTATCCTTTTCATTGATTGCATTGACAAATTTTTCGCTGGCTCAATAAACTTCTCATACTAAAGATGACATGAGAACTTACTTATCCACAACACCAGTTGTACCTTGACACCTTAATGAGTGAGGTCTGTCGTAAGAATTATATCACTCATGTTAAGTAATTTATTTTATAATTTGGCTTCATTGAACACACTGACTTTAGTGAGTTTAAAGGGAAATGTAACCTACCTTTGTTGGTGTTGTGTTTTCCTCAGAGGTGGTGTTTACTTAGAAATTGTGAAAGGTAGTAGTCATATTTGCACATAGTCTTTTGAAAACACTGAAAGTATTTCATAATTCTTTCATCAATGTTAAATGAAAATAATACTATAATATAGGATTGAAAATCTTTGTAGCTGGAAACCAACTTTTCCTCTTAGCTGTATTCCTTTTTTTAACAGAATCACCAAACTTTTTGGGGAAGAGTATGTTTTAATACAATATTCTTCAAGCTTTTTTTTTTACTGTGTTTTATATAGTTAGATGTACATTTAGTTTGCATTCCACTACAAACATGTACTCTTGCATATATACTCACATCTGTAAAATAGGGCTTAACAAAGGAGTAATTACTTTCGTAGTTTGTGATGTACTCTGCTATTTGGGCTTTCTTCTTTTGCCTTTGGAAAAAAAAGTTATTACAATGCACTAAACTGATTTCATAACCCACTAATGGGCCAGAATTTATCAAGGCTTCTTACACTATTCAACTTGTAAAGCCTTGTCTTTTCCCTTTCATGTTCTCTAAATATCCATGAATATTGAACTAGCAGTCTCTTTTCTGGTTGAATTTCTTCTTCTTTTTTATTGAAGGACTATTGCATGTTCATATTAACTTGTTTTGAGGTATACATAATAGCAATTTTACATTTACATGTAGCAGAGTAGGTTTACCAGTATTCCCCCCCTTTTTCTCCCTTTATTTATAGTTAATTCCCTTTAACTTGATATTTTTAGATATATCTAAAGTCAGGGCCAGAATTATTATCTCTTGAGTATAGTTATTTTACTACATTTTGTTTATCTGAAGAGGAATCATGAGATGATACATATATTTTTAAGATGTAAATACTTATAAACTAATATTAAAATCCTTTTAATTTGGAAATATTACATTTATTTTAATATTTTAGGTAACTTTATTTATTTACTTTAGGCCACTACAATGACGCTTATTGGAGATCCAACAGTACGCTGGGGTGACAAATCTTTTAACTTGATTTCCTTTTCTAATGGAGTATTTGGTAGTTGTTGTGATGTAAGTAAACTACTGAAGTTATTTTTTTCATTATAATCTTTTAGGTTAATTTAATGACAATAATCCACAGTATGTATACTGTGCTATAGTAGTGGAATTAAGTTCTTTTTTAGTTTTATATAGCATTATAATAAAATTTTAACTATGAAATCTCAATGAAAGTAGAGTATAGGAAAAATTATTTTCATCATAGTTTAGCTAACAGTTTGGTGTATATCTGCCAAGCAGAATTTGAAAGTAATTTAATGTTTAAGCTCTTTAGAGTCTATTCTTATCTGCTGAGAATTGTAGCCTATTTTAAATGATACTGAATATCATTACATATATATTTTATGTACAGAGAAATGTATGTGGATATATTTCTAGATTTAGTAATTATGTAACTGTTTTCTAAAATGACAATCTGTGGAACAAATTTTATTTAGACTGGATTTTTAAATGTCTGCTATTTACTATCATTTTTTTTTTTTTTTACCTTGGTCAAAAAAGTTAAAAGACGATTTGTTTCTCTTCTGTTTTTCCACAGCCATCTTTATTAAGCTTAATCTTTCCATTTTCTGATAAATATTCAAGAGGTCTATGAACCCAGAAAATTTAAAAATCGTATCCCAGTCTCAATATAATATCTTTCATAAAGTATATACTTGGTGTAAAGTAATATGAGTTAGATCATTTTTGATGATCTTCCTCCAAAAGTGTTTAGTGACTAAAATACTAAAAAAGACCTGTTGTATTAATCTGAGTTCAGTGGCTATGTGAGTCAGTATTTATTCACTTTTAGTTGATAGAAACTTAAATCACACTGGCATTAGCTTAGGAAGATACTCTTTTGCGTAGGGTACAGCTACATTTCGGTAAGACTGACCTCCAGTATCTAAATGCTTTTGTTAGAAATTTCTCTTTGCATTTTTTGGCACTACTTTCCTGTTTGACTTCTCCTCATGTGATTATTGTATCCCAATCTGATGGCTTCATAGATTAGTATTGCCTCAGAAGTAGCTACCACTGCTTACCCACACCCCAGTGGTTTTAGCAAGTCTTGAGAATAATGCTCATTAGTTATGACTGACCTGTGTGAATTGGGTGCTCTCTTTCTCTTGACCTTTGTCACATGCAAAATTTTGGAACCTAGGGAGTAGAATCACTTTCATTAAAACCACCACAGAGGACACAGAAGTGTATTGTTGCCTAAAGAAAAATAAAGTAGCCACTATCCCAGAAGAAGGTGGTGTGGTTGAAGAGTCAGATAATAAACTAGATTTCAAGTAGTTCATTGCAATGAAAGGTTGTTGTGAATCATCTTGAAGATTTGCTATCTTTCCTTCTTCCTGTTGACAAAATATTTCTTGTTAGTTGCTTCAGTTTTCTTCCTTATAGCAGCTTGTTTGATTCACCTTGACCTGTTTTATCTTATTTATACTCTCACTATTCTCTGGAAACTGTCCTCTGTAAAGAAGCTAATAGCCTCCTGGCTTCTTTCCTCCATTTTCCTTGGACCTGTCTGCTGCTAGCTTATCACCCTTTTTTCATGTGTACTTTAGTGCTGCCTCCATCCTTTTACCAGTCTTTTCTTATCTACCGATTCTAAAACTAATCTTAGTATTTCTAACACTTTTTCTTCTGCGACTGCTCTTTTCCTTGGTTTAATTGTTTCATGACCATTTTTAGATTGGTAGCACATAGTGATACTTCCCTAGTTTTTCACTATTCTCATTTTGAGAATTGTGTTTTACAGTGTGTTAAATTGTTCAAACTGTATGTTCTATTTTTATGTAAGAGTGAGATGTCTCCCATGAAGCAGAAATCATCAACTTGCCTCCTTCCCTCACTCCCAAAACCCTGTAAATCACCTTCTACTACTTTGTTTTCTATGAATAGTACCAGCGTCCTGCTGTTTGTGCAAAATCCAGGTGAAAGAAATTTTTATGTTTTCTATCTCTGCATAAAAATATTAATCCCATAGTAAGTATATATCTCAGTATAATTGAAATGCTTTCCTGTAGTAAGTATATAGACTTATGTATACATTAACACTCATATATATAAATCAGTTGGATTTTCTTCACTTGATAATCTTCTTTTAAAATTCCATATGTTTCTCTTGTAAATGAAGACGATTATAGAAAATTCAGTTTGACCTTTATGAAGCATCATTAATAAATTATATCTACTATAAAGCTGTCTTATCTAACTGCTGCATTTTCTTCCATTAGTGATTGAATATGTACTTTCATCATTATACTATTTAATCACATTTCCCCCTTTGGATTACAGTCCTGTTGTCTATTATTTTGTGTTCACTGTATAGGCTTTATTATAGGGCCTTACGAAGGACACATAGTAATAAACATTAGTTAATATTAACAATAGTTGAGAATTATTGCTGTGGGAAAAGTTCTGTAATAAGCATTATATAAACATTGTTAAAATTATGACTCAGGAACTAAACCAGTACAGTGACTGGAGTTTGGACCATGTAAAGCCCAAGAACCTGTTTGAGATCTGAGGCGGGGTAGAGGAAAACCAAAACCAAAAATTAAAATAAATAAATGAATAAATAAATAAAAGTGCTTTCTCTTCCTCTTTCTTTCTCCCAGTGCTTCTTCCTCCTTTTCCCTTTCTTCCTCTCTTTCAAAAAAAATCATTTGGCACATCCTGATGGAATAGCTGTTTGGTCAGCCGCCTACAGCCGGTGTAGTCCATGTACATCACAAGGATCCCAGCTTGGGGGAAGCAGGGGGAAAACCAATGAACAAGTAAATAAAATGAATAGAGTGCTTCTTCTTCCTCTCTTATCCTGCTTCCTTGACTCAGCTTTCCTTTATTCCTGCCTGCATCTTTCATTTAAAAAAAAATCATTTTCACAGCAGTTGCATAAGAGTAGGTACTCTATTATACCTATTAACAGGTAAGGTAGTGTACTTAAGGAATTAAGTAACTTTTCAGCAGTTGCATCCTAGGAAGTGGTAGAGTTTGGTCTCAATCCAAGTCCACAGTCTTAAAGTGTATTAAACATAATACCTCCATACAAATGAAAAAAAAGAGTAAAACTTAGGCAAGCAAAGAAAGCATTATAACTTTTCATATTTCTTATCTTTTTAGAAATTACTAACTTTCCACTAGGAGAGAGATGGGTAGAAGTCAAACAGACTTATGTCGTTTAGTTTTGCTCTTTTTTAATAGAATAGTAAGAGTTAGAAATTAATATTATTCTTAAATGAAACTATATATGATATCTGAAAATTTTTTGTAAAGCTGTAAAATGCTACATACTTGTGAGACACAGTTAGAGAAGGTTTTGTCAATGACCTGTGGGTTTTATTATGTGTGCTGTTGCTGACTGAGGGATGAGCTACTCAGGCATCTAGTACTTCTTCATGAGACGGTTGCTGATGTCATGGCTACTATATCTTTGGTAACAGTATATTGTTTCTTAGTATCATTTGGTCATGATGCAGAGAAGTAGAACTGTGTAGTGTTAGGGTAAAATTTATGACCCCTAATTACTCCCATTAAAACCAGACCTAAGTGGTTCTTGTATCAAGTCTCCCTTTTTCTTCAAGGCTAGCAGGGTACTGCATTCAGTTCATGGATGGTGTTTCATGCAATAGTAGCAATAACAGAAAAAAAAATATGAGCTCATCATCATCAAAGGAACATGAAGAAAATAAAACATTCTGTCTTCCAAAATAAATGATGGAAAAAAATCATTAGCTGTAGTTCTTTTCTCTAAATACAGCTGTCAGACCTGCAACACCCTTAAAACTCAGCCCATCTTCCCCACTCTTCCTTAAACATTGAGACTTTTCTCCACAAAATTGTGCTTTTAAATTTTCATCTAGTGGCCCATGTCTTTACCTGAAGTTGTTCAGACCTCTTCTCAGTTTAGCCTTCAGATGATCTACTATCCCCATCTGCTTTTCCACAGCACTTTTACAATTGTAGAACATCTTAGCTCTGCATACGTATATCTGCTTTAATTTACAGTATAAGTAGCAATTATTTTCTCTAGATTTTATTTATTTGTTTATTTTTATGCACCTTCCCATTATTTCATGAGCCCTAACTAGATGCTTTCAACTGTGGGATACCCATATCTTTATCATTAGGAGGAGACACAGTTGAGAATTCTGCAGTTAATGATATTTTGAGAATGGAGGAAAAATAAAAATAAGATATTGAGTCAAGTTTTAACTTGATATAAAGTATTCAAAATCTTGTTTGCTTTATTTCAGCATGCGCCTTATGATGCAATGGTTATGGTAAATATCAACTCTTATGTTGATAGGAAGATTTTTGAGAATGAAGGAAGATGGAAGGTATGCTAAGCAAATATTTCATCCTTTATTATTTTTTGAGATAATATTATTGTTATTAGTTTTGTTTGTTATTTCACATTGCTGTATGCTTTTTAGGATATTGAAATTGTGCCTCAGTGTGCACTTCATACCACACCCACCACCAGAGTCCACTTGTCCGTTTCCACTACCTTGTTAACGCCTTACTTTTAAATCCCTATTTTCAGGGCTCAGAAAAAGTACGAGATTTACCACTTCCGGAGGAGCTTGTTTTCACTGTGGATGGCAGAGTGGTAAATGATATCAACCATGCTAAAGCCCAGTATTTCAAGCAGGTAAATTTTAACTTTTCTCTTAGATAGTATTGTTTTCTCTTTGAACCACTATGTACACAAATTTGGCTGTCATCAAGCATGAGAGCATAAAACGTTTTAAAGTTATATTTTAATACCTTTAATTAATTCTTTTTGTTTAATACTTTTTGTTAGGCATCTGATCTGCAGATTGTGTCATATGCCTTTACATCTTTTGGCAAAAAATTAACCAAGAAGATGATGCTTCACCCCGACACATATATTCAACTTGCGCTTCAGCTGGCCTATTATAGACTTCATGGACGGTGAGGACCATTAATTTTCCATTTTGAGGAACTTGAAGTCCAAGTGTATGTATTTCCATAGCCATTCTATTCTAACTTCCCAATTTTTTTTTCTGATTTTTTTCCAATTAGCACTGTGTCCTAATCTGTACTGTTTCAATCTGATGGTTTCATAATCTTTTCTTGTTAATTCATGATCTTAATACTTTCGAAGTGACTGCCCTTTTCAGAGAGTTTTAACCTTCTTTAGAATTCAGATCATTTGATTTTCTTGCAGCCTCGTTTTCTGATGGGTCCTTGAAAGGGGTATGGCTTTATATTTTATCCAGTCTTTGCTCCTGCTTACAGTGAAGCAAGTTACAACATGTCATCTCTCCCATCCTAAAAAGGATTCTTTAGCAAAGCATTTATTCAAGTCCTTTTGTATCTTTGGTAATTGTGTTGTTTGCCAGTTTGTTGTTGAATTATAGTAAGAGTTCTTTATATTTTCTGGATACAGAAACTTTACCTGATGTATGATTTGCAAATATTTTCCTGTATCCTGTGGAGTGATAATAGCGAGAGAGTATCTTTTGATGTGGAAAAATTTTAATTTTAAGTTCATTTCATCTGTTTTTTTTTCATTTGTTATCTATGCTTTTGGTGTCATATCAAGAAATATGACAAATCTTAATTTTTTTAGGTTTTCCTATATTCTGAGAGTTTCATAGTTGATTTTTGTATAATGGTGTGTTAGGTAAGGGATCAATTTCATTCTTTTGCATGTGGATATTCAATTTTCAGAGACTTTTCTTTCCTTATTTAATGTTTTTTGCTCATCCAAAATCAATTGACCATAGATTTCTGGGCTTTAATTTCTATTCCATTGAATTTATATGTCTATTCTGGGTCAATATCACAGTTTTTTATTATTATAGCTTTCTATTAAATTTTGAAATCAGATGTATGGGTCGTTTGTCTTTGTTCAGCTTTTAAAGATTGTTTTGGCTATTCTGGGTCCCCTGAAAATCCATATGAACTTTAGGATAGGTTTTGTTCATTTCTGCAGAAATGTCATTTGGCTTTAGATTGATCTGCAGATTAAATGTAATTTTTATTTGGGTAGTATTATCATCTTAACAATATTAATTCTTCCAGTCTATGAACACATTGACTTTCCATTTATTTGTTTTCTTTCAACAATATTTTATAGTACAAGTGTAGTATAAGTCTTTCTACTTCCTTGGTTAAATTTAATCCTGAGTATTTTATTATGTTTAATACTATTATAAGTAGAATTGTTTTTTAAATTTTATTTTAGAAAGTCTTATTTTTAATGTATGGAAATACAACTGATTTTTGTGATTTTTACATATTTAAACTTTTTAAAATTTATTTATTAGCATTAATAGTTTTTTATGGACTATTAGGGGTTTCTAAATATAAAATCATGTCATCTTTGAAGATAATTTTGCCTTTTCCTTTCCAATTTAGGTGCCTTTTAAATTTTTCTCTGGCTACGACAACCAGTACTATATTGAATAGAAGTGGCAGAAGCAGGCATCCGTGTCTTCTCACTCATCTCAGTTTGGAAGTTTTCAGTCTTTCATTATTACTTATGACGTTATCTATATATTAAAAAAAAAATTGTCCTTCATTGTTCTAAGAACGTGCCTATTCATAGTTTATGAGTGTTATGAGTGTTGGATTTTCTTAAATGCTTTTTCTGTTATTAATTGAGATGATTATGTAGGTCTTTTATTTCATTTATTAATGTGTTATATTACAAAGAGTTTCCTATGTTAAACCTCCTTTGCATTCCTGGGATAGATCCTAATTGGTCAAAATGTATCATCCTTTTAGTATGATGCTGAATTTGGTTTACTAGTAATTAGTTAAAGATTTTTGCCTCCATATTCATAAGGGATATTGGTTATCGTGTCTTACTTTTTTTTTTTTTTTTAAGAAGAAGGAAGGCAGACAGGAAGGAAGAGAGAGAAGAAAGAAACATTTATTTATTTTGGCTGTTAACCCCTATCCCTGGGTCAACCTGTATTCTGGGATTTTACATGACCTATGCCCCAATCACCAGCTTAGCACCAGCGCCACTAGGAGGGTATACTTTGTCATATGGTATTTCGTCTAGTTTTGGTATAAGGGTAATACCAGCCTCATACCTAACCCATGAATTAGAAAGTATCTACTTTTCAAAGTTTTTGAGAAGAGTTTGAGGAGGATTTGTATTAATTCTTTTAATGTTAGAGTTCATCAGTGAGGCACACCTCTGTCACTCAGGTGACTAAGACAGTTAAGGTGCAGGCCATGTAATAAATTCTATAAGCTTCTCTTTGCAAACTGGGGCTGGTAGTTAAAAATGATCAGTGAAGCCATCTGGTACAGCACTTTTTTGTACTGGGTGACTCATTTCCTTATCTCCTTACTAGTTATAAGTCCAGTCAGATTTCTGATTTTTCTCGAGTCATATTTGGTAGTTTGTTTCTCAGAATGTGTTAGTGTCATCTGGGTTATCCAGTTTGTTGGTATACAGTTGTTCATAGTAATCTCTTACAATCCTTTTCATTTTTGCAAAGTCAGCAGTAATGTCTCTTTCAAAGCTAATTTTAGTAGTTGGATTGTTAGTGCTCTCTTTCCTTATTGTAGTTAAAGCTTTGTCAGCTTTGTCAGTCTTTCAAAGAAACAACTTTTGGTTTAGTTAACTTTCTCTATTTTTCTATTTCATTCTTTTCTATTCTGTTCTCTATCTCCAGTCTTTTAATTATTTTCTTCTGCTAGTTTTGGATTTAGTTTGCTCATTTTTTTCTAGTTCTTGTGGTAGACAGTTTACTGACTTGATCATTTTTAATGTAGGCCTTTATAGCAGTAAATTACCCTCTGAATACTGCATGCTTCGTCCTATAAATTTTTATATGTTGTGTGTTTTCATTTTTTTCATCTCAAGGTATTTTTTAAATTCCTGTGTGATTTCTCCCTTTAGCAGTTCACTGAATTAAGAGTATATTATTCGCTTTCTACTAATATGTGAATTTTCCAGTTTTTCTTTATTGATTTCTAGCTTCATGCCATTGTCATGGAAGAAAATAATTTTGTGATTTCAGTCTTTCTATATTTATTGAGACTTGTTTTATGGTCTAATATATGGCATAACATTTCATACTCAAGAATGTTTCACGTCCCAAATTCTTCTTGAGAAGATTTTGTGTTGTGTTGAGTGACATGTCCTGTGTGTGTCTTTCAGGTCTAGTTACATGTGCTGTCGTTCAAGCCCTGTTTACTTTCGGGCTGCTGCCTGCATGTTCTAGCCATTATTAAAAGTTAGATGTTGACATTTTCTGTTATTATTGTAGAGCTAATTCTTATATTTTCTTGATAAGTTAAACCTTTTATCAATATGTAATGTCCAGTTTGCTTTTTGTAACCTTTTTTCACTTAAAATCTATCTTGTTTGCTAATAGTATAGCCACTCCAACTCTTTGGTTGCTATTTTCATTGGAATAGGAATACATTTTTTTCATTCTTTTACTTTCAATGTCTTAATGGCTTTGATATCTGAAGTGAATCTCTTGCAGCCAGCATAGACTATTTTTTTAAATCCACTTAGTCAATCTCTGCCTTTGATTGCAGAATCACATCTATTTACATAAAATACTTATAGGGAGGGATTTATGTCTGCCATTAGCAACATGTTTACTGTAAGTCTAGAATTTTTTTGCCCCTCAGTTTCTCCACTACTGCCTTTAAATTTTTTTCTTATAATGTACCATTTGAAACCCTCCTTCCTTTTTCTCTATATTTTAGTTATTGTCTTCATCGTTACCTTGAATACTTCAGTTACAATCTTCACTTTATAACAAGCTAGTTTGAATAGTACCAATTTAGTTTTAATTATATAGAATATATGTTTTGTTATTGTCACAGGTTACATCTTCCTATATTGTGTGCCCATTAGCATATTTTTAAAATGATCATTTGATTCATTTACTTTCCAAGTTGAAAAAAAATTGTTAAAAATGTTGTTTTGTATACCGTATTTCCTATGAATTGGTAGTTAGAGACTTGAAAGTAAAAATCAGGTTTTTTTCATAACAGTAAATCAAATAGTGTTGTTTTCTATTTCATCGTATTTAGATTAAGAATAAGTTCAATTGTCAGTTAACATCTATTATAAAGTTTCCTCCTGGAATTTTTTACTTAATGGTGTTAGTAGCCACTGATGATCACTGCCAAGAACTATTATTTCATTAGATGTTACAGAAGAGTCATATTTTGTCATTCACTCTTATTCCTTTTAATATTTTTGAAAAGAATGTTATTTTAGTGTTTAATTTTTTTTTAACAGGAATGAAGGAGCAATTAAGGAAGGGAATAAAATAAAAATCTGCAGAACTTGTCGAATAATACTTTTACTAATTCTGCAGTTATTCATGTTCTTTATGAAGGAACTAAAAGGCTAAGGACTCTATTATTTCTGTGTAACAAATTGCTTTAAAACACAGTGTTTATCACCTCCCATCTTCTGTTAGTTAGGAATCCAGGTACAGATTATCTGGGTGCCTTTGATTTCAGGTCTCTCATGAGGTTGTCATTGGGGATCAGCCAGGGTGATCTTACCTGAAGGTTCTCTCGAGAGAAGATCCACCTTTCAAGCTCATTCACATGTTTATTAAAAGGGTTCAATTCTTCCCAAGCTGTCGTCCAGAGACTTCTCTTCAATTCTTGTCACCTGGGCCTTTCTAAAGGGCAACTTCCACCATGGCAGCGGACTTTCCTCAGAGTAAGGAAGAGAGAATGCAAGGGAAAACTTTCTGAAGCAGCATCCCAAGACTTTGCTGTATTCCCTTCATTAGAAGCTAGTCACTAGGTCCAATCCTTACTCAAAGTGAGGGGTTATATAAGGGCTTACATAGTGGGAGGCAGAGGTCACTGGAGGGTATCTTAGAGACCACCTATCACACACTCTAATGTATATAACCTAACTGCAGCCAAGCCTTTGAAACATCCTGCATTATACCAGGCCCAGTATACCAGTGTAGTTTGCATTCTTTGATATTGAAAATAGCTTCTTTGTATTGAAAGTCTCAACTCTATTCGAATAGTCTTGCAGAAGGTAGTCGCTGACCATAACCAGCTCAAGTAGGTAAATCTCTTTATAATAACATTAGAGCACTTTCTAATGATACATTCTTCAGTTTCATTTGTTTTTCTTTGTAGTCCTGGTTGCTGCTATGAAACAGCTATGACGAGGTATTTTTATCATGGCCGCACAGAGACCATGCGGTCATGTACAGTGGAAGCAGTCAGGTGGTGTGAGTCCATGCAGGATCCATCTACCAGTGTGAGTAAAAAAATCACAGAATGTAATTGGTCTAAAGGACCTTGGTCCTGGAATCACCTCTTTGCCTTATTTTCCTTGGGTCCATAAAATACTTCGATCTTTTTTTTTTTTTTTTTTTTAAGTTTTCAAAAGCATTTTGTTCATTTCCCAGTGTAATACATACTTGGAAAGAATAAGAAGCAGGGAAGACATGAGGAGAAGCCCATGTGTGTCATCTTCTGGGCAAAGTATCTTCAATATTTTGATTATTTCACTACTATTGATTCACCTTTAGAATAAAACAGCAAAGTGAAGATTCTCTCAGCATGCCTTTAAAAAGGAAGCTTTTCTTGATATGGTTGAATGTTTCTGAAATCACTGATTCTTGTTTTCATATATTAGGACCAGAACTGTTTTATGTTTTGTTTTATATTTTGGGGGGAAATAGTTAAGCAACAGGGTAGTTCCGTCCCATTGGTATCTCAGTATTGCATTTTTCTTTAATTTTTCTAGCCATGCCGAATGCGTGTTAATTTATTTTCATTTCATAGAACTGCTTTATTATCATTTTTGTACACCTGTGGTTTTAGTATTGAAAGCCTAGTAGCTTCTGTGTTTGCATTTGTTAATATTATTTCAATGCGACCACAGTTCCTGTTTTCTTTAGAAGTAACCAGGAAGTAGAGCACACAGGAAAAAAAGCAATGGGAAAAAAAGAAAAAGGCACAGAAGCATTTGTTCAAACCTTCCTAGAAATTTTCTTTTCCCTTCCAAATTACCCAAATCCTAATTTTATTGAGCTCAACCTTTTTGTTTCTTTTTTGTGCAGTTTGTTATTGAAGCGTCTCTCTCTTTTTTTTTTTTTTTTTTAATACAGCTCCTTGAGCGGCAGCAAAAGATGTTAAAAGCTTTTGCAAAACATAATAAAATGATGAAAGATTGTTCAACTGGAAAAGGTATTGATATTGGAATTATTCTAACTTAAAAAAGTCTCTCATGTTGAAATGTTTTTCTCACTTCACATTGGGATTTCATTGCAGGAATTGACCGCCATCTTTTAGGTTTATTGCTTATTGCAAAAGAGGAAGGTCTCCCTGTTCCAGAACTCTTTACAGACCCACTTTATTCCAAAAGGTAATATGCGTTTTATTACTTAACACTGTTTTTTCCCTTGAATGTTAAAAGGTCTTTAGCAACGAAATAAGCTTCTTTAAGCCTAGTAAAATATCCTCTTTGTGCCGCACAGTGGAGGAGGTGGAAACTTTGTTCTCTCAACAAGTCTTGCTGGTTATGCAAGAATCCAGGGAGTGGTGGTTCCTATGATACACCATGGTTATGGATTTTTCTACCACATTAGAGATGACAGGTAAGGTTTTTACTGTTAATATAGAGTAAGAAAGCTATCATATGTTGTTTGAATATCCTCCTACATTATGAATTTTTCTAAGCTTTTATTTTATTCAAAGGAACATTGCATCATAACATTATATAGGATTAAAGTGTGAGTTACAGTAAATCAACATGTGTATATAATTAAGTTTACCACCAATAGTGCTGTTGTCATTGAGTTGTCATCTGTTACTTGTTCTATACATAATTAATGTACATGTTTCTTGGTCCTGCTTTTAAGACATTTGTTAAATCAGTCCTTTAAGTGTTTTATACAGAACATCATTTAAAGTTCACGCAGTGAACTTCCTCAAAAATCATTATACCTATTAAATTATTCTTGTACAATATAAAGTAAACAGTTACTTTATGGGCAAGAATGAGATGAGGAAATCAGGAAGCAAGAATAGTTTATTGAACAAGGCAGTTGATAATGAAGGTAGAGAGAAGTGGAGGTGTAATGGCAGAGCATCCAGATGGCGAGAAGACTGAGAGCTGGCACTCAAGTTGAAAAAAGCACTTTATTGTACTGGGACTATCTCAGGGGTATTGTTACCCAAACCTGAACAATGAGGGATTTGCGGGAGCTCCTTTTATACTCTGAGGTAAAGACTCACCTCCTTGGCTATATGTGGTTTCTACTGGTAACTCATAAGTTACGTTCAGCTTCAGAGTAGGGACAGATGCTTGTGTGTCCTTGGACATAGCTGCAGCCTCCTTAGTACTGTGGAAAATTCCTGGCAGACTTTTGCATTGGGGTCAGGAAAAAGGTCTTCTACCACAGAGGGATCTGAGATATATTTTGGAGGTAGAACCAGTTGGACTTACTGATGAATTACTGATTCTGATGGTGACTGTGATGGTAGAAAATTAGGGGGAAATGTGTATTACAGAATACTAGGGTAGAGTCAAGAATTTGTTCTGAACGTATTGATTTTGAGATATCTGCTAACACAAGAATTTAATATATTTATATTTGAAAGGAAATGAGAGTAGGCAGTTGGATATGAGTATGGAGCTCAAAAGAGCTTTTTCATTGTTAAACTTGAAAACTGAGACTTGAAGAAAACTGGCTTATGTTTGAAATAGCATTTTATTTTGAATGTACTAAATGTAAACAATAGAAAAATATAAGAATAAAGTCATATATTTCTACTACAGTACATAAGACTGTTATATATTTCCAATCATTAAGGTATACAGATTGTATATGTATAATTTTTAAAAATTGGATCATATTTAAATATTTTGTATCCTTTTTGTGAATTTAATTCTTATTTCAAACAATTCTCAAACTATTAAATATGCTTTGAGATATATGAAAGATTGAATAATGTGTAGTCTTAATGGATTTCTGTAATTTAACCACTTATCTACTAATTGCAGTTTTCCATCATTGTGAGTAATGCATAATTTATCCTTCTTTTCATTGCACTGTTGCCATCTCTAGGCATGACACTTGTTACCAATATAATAAACAAAATATTAACATAATTTGAATTCTTTACATAAGAAGCAAAGGAATTTTTTTTGCATCTGTATGCATTCTTTTGTGAGTTAGGCCTTTGGGAAGATTATTTCTATAGTTCAGAAAGATGACTGAATTTAAAATTGATACTTGATGATATTTACAAAGAAATATTGAGACGTTTTTAAATATGTATTTGAAAATTACATGCACAGTATACCTAGAAAATTATTAATGATCATGAATCACTAGGTGATAACAAGACAGAACTTCTGGTAGGTTCCTATACATCTTTCAGAAAATATTATTATCTACTCAAACAGTTGGCTTCATCAGTATATACTGGACTAGATTATATTTTTATTTCATTATGCTTAAAGTATATGTCAGAGATATAATTTAATACCTTTTTTAGTTATGTGAAAATTGCATGGTTGTCTACAAGTTTTGCATTGTATGATATTTAGAGCTTAATACATGCTTTGCTATTGAAAATTTGAGTGTCTGGAAGGGGGAAGGCTAGTTCCTAGATGGTTAGCAGCCTGGTTTCTGCTAAGTCTACCAGAAGCCAGACTTCTCTGTCTCTGTCAGCTTCCTGGAGCCACCTTTATCACTTGACTTATAGAGAATTTCGTCATTAGGAGCATCTTGGAGGAGATAGTAGAAGGCATCTCCCCAGAGAGTTTTTATGGCTTTTCTAGGGATAGTTTTTCTTTTTACTTTGCTGCTTTTGTTGTTGCTGCTGATGTCCTTACTCTTTTCAAGCACTATATTCTTCTTTAGCATACTTCACATTTCTTTGCAAATAATGGTATAGCTTCATATACCAACTCATTCCATTTAGAGCTCATCGAGAAGCTCCTTCTTTAGGAAGAGGTGGGTTTGGTTGGTTTAATATAATAAATAAGACTGCTCTAGAGTATTCTTGCTCTCAGATTTTTCATTCCCTTTTGTCTTTAGGCTCTAGTTATATGGTAACTTAGTTTTTCCTCACATTATATAAACTGTACCTTCATTTTGGCAGGTTACATTTACCTAGTTTCAGTAAAAAATTCATGTATCACATAGGAGGAGCCAAAATGGAATAAAGACCATGTCTGTGTTTGCCATCACAATTTGGAGTCTTTTTGTGTTATGAATTTTGCATAGAACTTTAATCATTTATTATTTGTATTTCACAGATTTGTTGTAGCCTGTTCAGCCTGGAAATCATGTCCAGAGACTGATGCAGAAAAACTTGTTCAGCTGATTTTTCACGCTTTCCATGATATGATGCAGCTGATGAACACTGCTCATCTTTAGATATTACTCACTTAAGGACTTATCAAGATGTATCAGTAAACTGGGTGCTGGGAGTGAGTTGGTAATGTGAGATAGGAAGGAACCTTGATCTGAAGGAAACTTATTATATGTAGAAGTTAATAGAATCATGCTCTAAATTTTTTTCTGACATAGAAGGTAGAACTACTTTTAAGCTTCTTCTGATTCAGGAGCAATGCAAATCATGATACAGATAATATAGATCTATGCAAAGATTAAGCCTCAACAATGCAAATCTACAAATTTTAACAATGAAAATCTTTCTCTAACTTTGAAATATTTTTGTTGATACCCATCCTCTGCATATTATTGTAGTCTATCTTTTAAGCACTTTAACATATTCTAGTTGCCAAAGGGTATGAAATATATGATTGGATGCCATGTAATCAGTGCCCTCTGCCTTCACACAGGGATATAAGCCTCTACAATGTTTGGGAAAGACCACTATCATTTAATAGTAATCTGAAAAATAGGGAGTTTCTGTTAAGCAGACAGAAGAATTAGGTTCTAATAGGGAGGTTTATGTGCCTTCTGACACATAAAAAATGTTCTTAACAAAATCTATTCTAGTATATGTTGCAATTAGTTTTTATAATGTAAAAACAATACACTTATATTTAAAAATTTGTCATTTTAAATGATTTAAATGTTCAGTCAGACTCTCAGGATTTTACACCTTTCTCCTCTGTTCAGTTTTATTGTTTTGACCCTCTGAAAATAAACCCTTCCCAAATCATAGTTTCTTGTTTTGTGTTTGAATAAGTGATTATTAATTCCTCTTTGACCTTGTACTTTATGATTTATTTCTAGTTTATTACTTTTTGTGTGAAAATATTCATAGCTGCCTTCTATAGCATTTGATAATAGATATTAAGAATTAGGAAAATGAAATCTGAACTCAGAACCCTTTTCCTCACTAGTACAATTTTGTAGACTAGATTGCCAGAGAATTCAAATCATTTGGTTGGCTGTTTTAGGAACTGATCACTTCCTGTAGAAGCTGTGCTTTAAACATGTTTTTCTAACTGCCCGAAGTTAAAAATTCCCCGAAACAGTTTCAACAAAGATCTTTCTGGACCTCATCCCAGAGTGCTGAGTAAGAAATATTCAGGGGTAGGTGCTCCAGGATCCTTATCAGGCAAGTTTGGGAATAATTACACAAGAATAGAATGAATTCTGCTCACTTTTATTCTCTGACAATGTACCCCTTACCTCACTCTTCACTTGGTTAATCTGAATTTCAGTCTGCTGATACACATGGTCACATTTGAAAAATTTTTTGGTAATATCTTGCCTATTATAGATTGAACTTTTTTTGGATAGTTTACTAGCCTAAATAACTTGTCACAGCAATGAATATCAAATATTGCTGAAGAAAAATTGAGGAAAAAAAATGGAAGATAATGAAAAACATTTCAGTGTGATTAGCTTCCAAGGGTTGCCTAAAATACTTCTTTTTGTTCTCCATTTAAATATACTTCATGTAGGAAAGTGAATCAATATTCTGGAAAAGTAGAATTATTTGTAAAAAATGTAATGTAGTTGTTGAAACTCAGCATTTTATTGTTAATATTTCTGTATATTTCCAATCTTTCAAACTGAATTGAAAATACGCAGTTTTCACTGAGTTTTAAATATCTTTTAAAAGAAATCAGTAGTATGCTCTTGCTTTATGGAACAAATATGTATATGCAAAGTGGCATGTCTAAGTGTCATTGTCTCTTGAACTTTGATGTAGTCCCAGTTTTATCATTCATTTAAAAATATGTAAGTCCTCTACTAGAATAATTTAGAAACTTACCCAGGATGAAAGTAGTCTATTAATAATTTATTCTTCCTCTGTATTTAGAAAACCATCTTATTGTCTACTCAACTACTTAGGATCATAAGGATTTTCCCTCTGTCTGATTTCTGTTAATCTACATCCTGTATCTGAACTTTGTTCTTCTATGTACCTGATAACTCAGGAAGAGGTGTCTCTGATAATTTCTAAATTTCAAATGCTGACAAACTAGAAACTTCTTTTACAAGTCAGAAAAGGTTATAGAATGATTTGAATTTATTTTTAAAACATACTCTATAACAAGAGTTCATAAGTTCTGTATTCCAGTCTGCACAGTGACCATGGAGAAATAGATGCCTTTCTGCGCCAGCAGCTGCTGATGGGTGCCGTGCTCCTTGACTTTGCCATTCTGAAACACCACTATTAGGTCTGCGTTCTGGATGGTGGACAGGCGGTGAGCAATCACTATGCAGGTGCGGCCTTCCCTGGCTTTGTCCAGGGCTTCTTGAACAATCTATTGATAAATCCAAAAAGGAGCTTTATTTTAAAAAGTTTTAAATTACAGGAAACTGAAAGTATTTACCACTCTAGCAAAAAATTTGTACATTTTTCATCTCTTTGAATCTTTAACTGTATGTATGTTTATATAATTGACATAATCTACATAGTTATACCTTGCTTTTTAATAAAAATGGACTCTCACACTGTAGTCTTCACAGTCCTCACAAGAATTTAAATTTTCTAACAATCACAGTATAATTTAATTTTAAAATATAATTCAAAATGGAACCATATTTAAGCTTTCCATTATAGTTAATGTACTAAAGAGTGATGTATGACGCCTTCAAAAGAGAAAAGCTTTTTTATATTTATAAAATATGTGATCATTTTAGAAAATCTGAAAAATACTGGAAGAAATAATATTATGACTTAAAATAATGAAAAAAATAAAACTTAAAATAACTAATTTCTAAATTTGTTTACTTTTTGCCATGCATACATATATTTTTCATGGTTAACAACAAAAATAATTCATTTTTTAAATTAAAAGAAATGAGGTAGGAGGCCACACCTTTTCACTTTCGGTGTCTAGAGCTGATGTCGCTTCATCCAACAATAGGATTCGAGGTTGTCTGATAAGGGCTCGGGCAATAGCAATCCTCTGTTTCTGACCCCCCGAGAGTTGAGTCCCTTTATCTCCCACTCGTGTTTCATATTTCTGCAAGTAAGCCATTAATAAAGTTAATATTTCAATTCTAAGTGGTATGCTGTAATAGAAATGTGAACAATAGAAATTTAAGCAACTAAATCTTAAATTCCTAACATTACCATGATGCCAAGTGACCTGTTGTCACTGGAGGCTAAAGGTTAAATGCTAATGAAGATTTTTCAGATTTATGATAAATACTCATGACCAACATAGAGCCTACTTATTTCAAACTTACTCATTCGCTTATACACTGCATACCTGATATGCTAAGAACTGTGGAAAATATATAAATTGAATTTGATTTTGTCGTATCCTGAAGGAATTTATATCTAAAGAGAAAAAAATACATATAAAGTATTCATAAAAGGTGAAGTATAAAGTTGACTATTACATACAATATGCTATCAAAGAACAGAGAAGGAAACAGAAATTGTGGCAATAAGATAGGAGAAGAGATAAACGAAGATAAGAAATCTTTGTAGATAAGTTGGGAAGCTGAACATTGAGAAATGACATTCTAGGCCAAAAATCATAGAATTTATTAAAAGGTGCAAACTGGATAGGTACAGTTTGCAGGGGCTTATGCAGTAATGAGTGTACATCATGTGAACTAATGACCTAAAGTCCAATGTCAGTTAAATTAAAAGTCAAAACTTTAAAGTTTCTCTCTTTCAGTCAAACCCGTTACTGTACTGAAGTTGATGACTATGGGTTAAGGGTTGGTAATGCTAACCAACATGGAGGGATTTAAATTTTGTGAGTATGTATGATCCTAAGTATAACAGACCATAACAGCAAAAAAAAAAACCCAAAAACTAAGCTCTTAATTTTATTCTGTGGAACCACCGATGCTAGATAAGTGTTACCAGACAAATTTTTCCTGTCATCACTTCTAAGGATCGCAAGTCATTCTTTGCAGAACTACTCATATTTCCCAGTTGCTGAAGAAAATTGTGTCTTGAAATTAATTTTTCAAAAATTCATATTAACTTCATTGCATTTCGACAACAATCCTAGCAGCTTTAACAGAATAATAGAAAATATTGGGAACCATGGACATAGTATTTAGACACAGGCTCTCCAAAGAAATGAAAGAGTAAAGGAAAACAACCTATACCAAGCTTAACTCAAAATGGATCACAGGCAAATATAAAAGGTAAAACCATAGAACTTTTAAGCTTTAATGGAAAAAAGTATTTGTAATCTAGGATGAGACAGAAATCTTAATTTGTTGCCAGAAGTGCAGTAGTTAAAAGGAAAAAATGATAAATTGAATCTCATCAAATTTAAAACTTTGGCTCTGCAAAAGAACCTTTTAAGAGGATTTAAAAAAAGTTATAGACTGGGAAAAAATAATTTGCAAACTACATCTATGACAGTACTAATAACTAATATATATAAAAAATCTCAAAATTCAATAGTAAGAAAACAATCCAAGTATAAAATGGGCAAAAGAGATACTTCAACAACCTCATACAAAAATAGTTATAGCAACTTTATTTGTAATAATTAGAAACTGGAAACAACCTAGATATGCTTCAACAGATGAATGGTTAAACTGTGACACATCTTTATACTCAGTATGAAGACTTAGTGGCATATACTCAACAATAAAAAGGAGTGATTTATAGAAACACAGTATAAGGGAACTGTGCTGAGTGAGAAAAGCTGATCTCAAAATATTATGTATACTTTTTTTTTTTTAAAGAAAAGTACAAGCAGGAACAAAGGCAGGTAGGCAATAGGAAGGAAGAGAGAGGAGGAAGAAGTATTTCACTTTATTTCCTTTATTTATTTGTTCACCCTGGTTGTTTCTTCTCTCGACCCAGGACTCAACTCCAAAGGTATGTGGCCTGTGCTCCTTTGGAGGTGACTGACTCAACCTCTACTTCACCAGGGCATACCTTATATAATCTCCTTGAAGAAAATTATAGAAATGGAGTATAATCAGTGGTTGCCAGAGGGTGGGCAGAGTGAGAGCAAGAATGAGTGTGTGTGGTTATCAAAAGATAATATTGAACAGCCCCAAGTCTCATCCAAGGATAAGTCGGAGTAAGACAAAAGGACTGAAAGTTGTCACTTTCCAACCAAGCATGAGAAACCGAACATTTTAGTCTAAAGCAAGACCAGAGGCTGTTTAACTCCCCTTCTGTTTACTGAACTCAAGGACTCCATCCCTACCCCTCCACACTAGCCTAACATTCCAGCCCACTGACTCCCTACTCCTAAATCAACAGCTCAGCCAGATGGCCATATTGGAATTCTACCTCTAGCCCCCTCAGTGCTAGTCAGAGACTACCCCCTTGAAAGCCCCTCTCTTATAGCTTCCCTTGGATTGCTCCTTCTGTCTCTTCTCAGAAAGGAGCTTTTCTCGGCCTGCACATGGGACAATAAAGTTGTGCCTCAGTGTATCAACTCCCTTGTCTCGGTCTCTTTCCTTGTGGGTCTATCAAATATGAAGGGTTTCTCTGGTGATGAAAATATTCTGTATCTTGACTGTAGTAGTAGATACATGAGTCTACACATAATAAAATTGTATAGGATAAACATGTAAAAATGACTTTAATGACTTTCAAATGACTTTAAAATTAGGGAATTCTGAATCAGATCTGTGGATTCTATCAATGTCAAAATCCTAGCTTTGAAATTATGGTTTTGCAAGATGTCATTGGAAGAAACCAGGTAAAGTGTACCTAAGTTCTCTGTATTTCTTATAATTGCATGTGAATCTATTATCTCAAAAAAAAATTTCATCAAAAAATAAAATACTAAAATGATAAACCAATATGGCTACAGTCTGAGTGCAGCCCATAACCATTAGTTTAGAACCTGTGTTATGGTCCTTTGACTTAGTATCACTCATTTGCTTCTCACTGCATTTACATGTGTTCACAAAACAGTCAATATTCCCATTTAAAACAATAAGGAAAATTAGTATGAACTTCAGGGTCTTGTCCAAGGTCACAATGCTTGTAAATAAACATTGCATTATATGACTTTGTTGGTTAGCTTTGGGAACTGTTCCTGGGAGGAAAGCAGTAGGTGACTTTAATTTCTCCCTAAGAAGTTAGCAGTTAACTTACATGGGGTAACGTCTCGATGAAAGGATGTATATTGGCTGCTTTGGCTGCACTCACAATTTCATCCTGTGACACAACCCGGCTATTATCTCCATAGGCAATGTTCTCAGCTATGCTGCAGTCAAACAGGATGGGCTCCTGGGACACGATTCCAAGTTGGGCTCTGAGCCACTGGATGTTTAGTTTCTTAGCTTCTTGATTGTCTAGAAGCTAAAAACCAAAGTTAACAAACTTTAAGAAGGGCATTCAAAACAAAACAAAACAAAAAACAACTAACTGAATTACTAGGATGTTTGGAGGACTATTACTTGTGGGTGTCAGCAGGTTGTGAAATACCAAGTCACAGCCTCTACTTACAGTGCTGGAGGCCACCATAGTTAACAAGATAATCTTTATGGTGATTATACAATGCTTATCTTAGTCTAACTGGTAAAATTGTAGCTTATTTTTTTCCTGTCTTTCCACATTTTTTTTCTGTCCTTATCTGCTCTCCTCCAGGCAAGTGTATCATTCTCTGACTTAAGTCTGATTAGGTATCATACTCATCTGATGTCTCCTGAATGACTCCTACCTTTCATCTAGACTTCCCTGCCCTCCAGCAGCATACAGGGGAGGGAATAGATCATGGCTCAACTCTGGTCTAATACTTCTCTCTCTATTTTCCTAAGAACAACTATTTTCAAACTTCTCTTTTTGACAAGTACTAAGGTCAAAGGTTCAAAGGAAAATGAACAGTTCAAAGAGCAGTAGCTTTGGGAGAATGGTTTTGTGGGTGGTAGTTTTGATAGTTTATTTTTTTGCTATAAGGAAGAGGTACACTGCCTCTGAAGGAGCCTTGTGATATGGTGAAGGAGAATGCACCTTCCTACAAGGTAAAGGCCACGGGTAAATGAATAGACACAAATCCAATTAGTCCTGACTCCTCAAGAAAAAAAAAATTCCCACTGTAGTATTAGCACAACATACCTACAGAGTGATGGTAACCTGGTGTACCTGTAATTACCCCTGTAGAATAACTAATAGTGGAATGATAAGATATCCCAGAAAGGAAATAAAACAAGATTTAATGCCTAGATGAATATCTAAGTGGGGGTGGGCTCCCAGGGCTAGGTGAGTAAGTGCTATCTCAGGGTAATGGGAGATGCAAGCATTATCAGTAAGATCAAAGTCATGGAAGAGGCCCAGGTACTAGCTCTCAGAAAATCAACAATGAAAGGAAAATATGAAAGGGTTGAAGTGAGGATCAAAGTCTAAGTTAGAGAGCCTAGAGTTCAGGGTTAGGGATGGGAAAGCAGAAGGAGCTGGAGAGTGGATATCAAGCACAAGCAGCCTGTCTTGGGAGTCTACTTAGAATTCTGGCAGGGGTTTGTGGCTTAGTAAGTTACAAAGTGACTGGAGGCACAGGCTGGTTCAAGGTCAACTTCATAGTCAGCATTTTCTTAGCCACACTAAACTCCACATACAGCAAGTCCTGGAATGATGTTTCATTCAATGTTGTCTTCATTACAATGTTGATGAGCAAAAGAGAATCCTGGTCAACACTGAATGATACAATGTTATTTGAGGATCTTGTTTCTTTATAAGTCATTTTGCTTAAAAGTTGCAGCTTCCAAGAACCTTTAGAACTTAGTGTATGCTGCCCTCTTGTCCCCATCAGACTACCTGTCAGAGCATGGGGCCAGTTTGGGGCTTACAAAAAGTGGTCTGCTTTCAATAGGATTATAGGTCTCTACTTGTTTATCCCCCTGCTCTCATTACAGTAGTACTGGCTTGGCCAACTGTTTGAAATACAGATTTAAATCAAGTTACTAATTTACAATAGTGTACTCACCACTGTTCCAGTCATTGGATCATAGAACCGCTCAAGGAGCTGGACCACCGTGCTCTTCCCACAGCCACTGCTGCCCACCAGGGCCAGCGTCTGGCCCTTCTTCACCTCCAGGCTCAGTCCCTGAAGCACTGGCACATTTGGCCGGGTGGGATAGTTGAACACGACTTCATTAAATGCCACATTTCCTTCAAACTTAACCTAAAATTTTGTTTCATGTTATTATCAGTATAATTATTGATTAAAAACTTATTTCAAGGAAAACTTATCAAAGACTGTAGTTGAGATATGAAATTCATATTCAGTACTGTACCAGCACCTGTTAATCTTGATAGCAAGTTGTTACATAAAATGAAGTTCAAGATGGCGTACAGGTGATAATGAATAGTTGTTGCCAAACTCGATTTCTGGGTCATTAAAGACAAATATTTAGCTTTCCCGACTGATGTCAGTGATCTCGAGGCTGGAGCCAAGCTAGTGCCCAAAGGTGAAAGGCTTGGGAATTTAGAGCAGTTGTACCTGCAGTCTCAGTGGACAACCCTTCTCTCAAGCCCTGGACCTCTGTCTATCTCACTGTCTTTATCTCATTCACTGGGCCCAGCAATTTTCTCAAAGCACAAAATATCTGCTAGAATCCTGGAAGGATTCTGTTAGTTCTTATCTCCTTACCTCACTGCTTCTGCTCCATTAAAACACGCAACAGTTTTTGTTGAGCAAAGCACACCCAGACCTAAATTTGATTCAGCTTTGGAGATAGTAAGACACAGGATTATTATGCTTACTGTGAATAAAGTAGCCTTCTCGCCCACTATAACTCAGTCATAACATCTGATTAAAGTCAAATTGCTAATACATTTACATAGAGAATTACATGCATGTGCTTCATGCAGAAATTATTATCAATTTTCATGAATATTAAGTTTTAACACATTTGGATTTGCCTTGTTTTTGAACTTACAATGTATGTTCAGCTATAGCAGTCAGAAATTTTAAAATGCCAGGAAAGTTGATCAAATTTAGCCCCGTAAATGTCACAAAGCAAGCTAAATTAATGTCAGCATAATCACTACAAAATTATCCTGTAGTTTTAATCTAGCAGATAGCAAACCTTTATGAAAAAGCAGAGAACTCACAGGCTTCAGCCCCTCTTCACTGTAGCTGTCAATCAAAGGTTGTCTTTCAAACAGCATGAATAAGTGGGCTGCAGACAGTTTAGCTTTAGCATAGTCTGGAGCAAAGGAACTAGCATGTCCTAAGGCCACAGCGCCAAACACAATTGCTGAAAACACCCTAGACAGAAATAGAGAAATTAAAAATTTAGCTTAATTAGCTCTAAGATATTTAAAAGCCCAAAGACATACTGCTTACCAGTATTGGCCTTAAGACTCCCTTAGTCATCATTTACACAAAATTCCTATAACAAAAGCAATCCACATATGATTTACTGCCTGAGGGTGTCCATTTCTCTATTGCTTCTGGCTCCCCTTAGGAACCTCTGATTTCCTAGAGTTGATGTAATAGTGCAAAGTTCTCTTTCAGGAAGTGGCTTATAACTGAATTTGATTTGTGACTTTAAGTGATTTTAGTAACTAGTTAAATGCTTTATTTAGGTGGAAGAAAGAAACACTTTATTTTATTTAGTTATTCACATTGATTGTTCCCCCTGGACCCGGGATGGGTACCTGGGATGTATGTGTACTGTGCTCCTTTAAAAGTGGCTGACCTAACTAACCATTACTCCACCACGCTGTACCAATTTAACACCCCTCCCTTTTTTTTTTTTTTTTTTTTCCCCAAAGGAAGGTACTGGCAGGAATGAAGGAGACTAGGCAAGCAGGAAGAGAGAAAAAGAAGAAATATTTATTTTATATAGTTGTTCATCTTGGTTATTTCCCCCAGCCCCGGGTCTTGTACCTGGGTTCTTGGGATGTCTGGGACTATGTCTGGTGCCTTATCTAGGTCACCAGGGTGTGCTGTTAAACCCTTTTTAAAGTGAAGGGAATTGAGACACTGAGTGCTTAGAGTATCTGACAAGCAGTGATGATCCCTATTGAATGTACAGCTGTGATTTCCAGTTTGTGGTTTCTGTTATACTCCATGTAAATGATAATAATCATCCCTGTAGCTCAATAACGTTAGAGAAAATAAACCTTTACCAGAAATAACTTTGAAAGCAACTACTGACTACTGACAAAAAAACTTGTCCTAATTTAAATGTCTGTTTTCTAATTATATGATTGTTGATTATACAACTTTCAGCAAAGGCTAAAGATTCTGAGATTATTTCTTCACAAAGGTATTTACTTCTGGTACCAACACTCCCTTAGATGAGAGGGTTGGAAGAAAATCTCCAATAAAAGGAAGAACTTAATTTTTTTTCATCTTTTAGATTTCTAAACCAAAGATATCAAAATATGTTTAAGTACGTGGGGGCAGGGATAGTGGATATAGTAAGGCTCTCCCTTATACTTGATAAGGCTGGTAACAAAAATTATATTTTAAAATAGTGATGAACAACCCACATACCTAGCTTTCCTGGGCAGCTACCATCTAGCTTTAGCATGAAAGATTACAAAGCTTTCTTCCAATTATACAGAATTTAACATGTTAATGGTAAAAACAACATGACTAAAAAATCAGGGCCAGTTTTCTCAGTGATCTTTTTCTAGACAATACAAATACTGTAAGCTGTAATTCCTACCTGCCTATTTCACTTGGCCCTCCAAAACTACTCTACCCATCTCCTCCTTGTTGCAATCCCACTTTGTATGCTGGGAGACTGACCCTCATTGACTACATCAAAAGGGTTTCTTGTCCGCTGGCTTCTGATGGGTTTGGCCATGAAAGATTCCAGCAGGGGGTAGGGAATGGATGACAGTGAGGACAGCTTTTTTGTTTTGTTGGCCTCTGTCCACAGATTGCTGTTTTGTTGGTGCTCTTCTACCAAAGGCCACAGAGATGCCCTGTGTTAGATTCTGAAAGCCTTTTTCTCCTTTTGTCCTTTAGCCTTAGAGTCTTGGCAATCCCTAGCTGGACACTGCTGAGGTGTCAACAGCTCCCCTGGATGCTGTTTACCTTCACGCTATTCATACCTTGGTAAAGGGACCCTTTAGCCAACTCTCCTTTGAACTGCCATTTGCTTCCTGCTTAGATCCTGACTGATACAAAGATTATATAGACTTTTTCATCATTATTTTAATTTTGGGTAAAAAGGACAGTTTTTGAACACTTTGACTTTATTGAACACTGTTCAATAAAAGGTTGTTCACTACTGCTTTACAATCTTCCCATTAGAGCTAAAATATGCCAAATAGTCTTAAAAAGAATGGCTCTCCTTTGGCAAGACTAAACTGCAGCCTAATTTAATGTACTTAGTGTATTTTGAAAAGAGGAATGCATCCACTGGAAAGGCCATTGGTTAGCTTTGGAAACCAAGAAAAAAGGAGAAGCTGAGAGGTGAATGTTGACAAAGTCATCTCAGGCCTGGTTAGAGGAGAGAGAGCCTTAGCCAGTCTTAGGTCAAACATTCCCATCCATTGTCAAGGTTATCTTTTGGTTGCAGATAAATACCAATGTATTTAATCTTTCTGTTTTGAATCCAGGGTCGCCAGCAACTTTAAATTTTATTTTATATCTGTCTACATTCTGCAATGAGAAAATTTGTTACCCTTTTGACCGGAGTTCTATGTATTATTAAAATTATGGCTTATGATTATTTCCCTGAGCTTGGTTAATTTTAGTTCACTTGAGTGGTTAAACTGTACTTGGTCTGTTGGAAAAATGAGATGCTATGGTGATTTAATTTTATGACCTCTTCTTTGAACACATGAGATATCTCCAAACTCTTGCATAAACCTGTTGAAACTCTATTATAGAATAATCTTAATGGTTTTAAAGCTACTTACAGAATAACGTCTCTGAAGCGCATATGTCCATTCACAATGAGATAGGCACCAAATCGAAAACAACCAGCATAGGAAAAATACATAAATGCTTGGGAAATACTAAAAGTAATTCCATAGATGTGTGCCTTTCGCACAGAATTCCTGAAAAGCAAATTAGTGTATTCATAACCATTTCTTTGGCATCTTTTAGCATTCTGTCTGAGTAAAGCATGATTTCTAAGTCTGCTCACACTGGGTTTAGAGTCTGTATTCACTTATATTAGTTAGAGCAAGTGATTTTAATCTCTCTATGTATCAGTGTTCTTATTTACACAATGAGGATGACCAGTATGATGCAGAATTGTTTTGAAAACTAAATAAACAATATAAATGTTTTTGCTAGAGCAAAGTACCAGCTCACAGTGGCTGTTCAAATGAATTGCTGTTATTATTACATGTAAGTATCTGATAACTCTATTCAACCTATTCAATCTATTCAACCTCTTTGATGGAAACATGGTGGTTGTGGCAAAAATAGAGAATGTAAAAGTTGGAACTAAAGTTGAATTGCTTCTTCAGTACTATTGTATTGTCTTCTATGACTAGTTTCTCATATCAAAATTCATATTTCAGATTCAGAAAAGCAGGATAAAATTTACATATATACACATCAGAAGTCCTTCTCTAACCTAGCTCTCATCATCCCCCATACAATGTTTTGCACCATTTCTAATTAAACCCTATGCTGTACTTTATTAGATATACAAATCCTCCAAAAACAACTATTTTAAAACAAAAGGAAGGCATTTGACAAGAGGGAAAATTCAGATGGTAACTTACATGCTATGAGGATGGTGTTACATTACTTAGTATTTACAATGCTATTGAATCTTTAAGTTACAATCAAATAAAAAATTCTATTCCTTATTTTCTTGGTAATGTACATATATGTCAAACATTAAGTAGGCAGAAAAATATAGTTGCACACTTTTTCATATTATCTGAAGTATACATGATAAGGGAGATGGGATAATTGAAATTCTCAATTTATTCCTGTTCAAATCTCTTGCTCTATAGACTTGTAATCTAAGGTTTGTTCCATTTCATTCGTGTTAACATATTCATTCATAAAAACAGGCCATGGTTGGAAATAAGTGGCAAATAGTCGCTTAGAGTTTCTTGAATTGCTCAGGCGCAAACCAGTGAAATGGGCTAAATCTTTGTTTTCAGAGTAGCTTGGATGTGGTTCTCATTCAGAGAATAAATGGATTACTTTAATTTACCAAATAACAAGTCTCATCTCTGATTCTGCTGACACAAAGAAAATAAAAGGTTTGAGCAATTCCCTAATGAAAATTTATTCCAAATAACCCCGACAGGTTATGTCTGTTGCCTGCACTGGTGAACAAAGGCCAGTGTAGTCCGCTGCGCCTCTGTAGCTCTTAGAGGCCCAAACTTAATATTTTACAATATGCAAAACTCCAATCCTGTGGCCCACTTATATAGAAAAGCTGCTTATTTCTGATGAGATAATTATTTTAGAATGTCATTGTTACAGTCACAATGGTTTGGGACAGCAAAGTTTAAAAAAAAACTTTTATTTTATTTTTTTTTTAAATTGCTATATGCGTTTCAGGATACTGAATTCTCATCTCAGTCTGTATGCATTTCACGTGACCAGAGTTCTTGTGCCCCATCACTACCACTATATTAACAACTTCATTTTATCTTTTGGGAATAATAATTTGGTCTTAGAAAAGCATTGACTTCTTAGTTACAATTACACGCTCATTACCTGTAAGCTCCATATAATTTTTCAACATACATTGATTCAAATTTTCTTTCCTGGGTCAAGGACACAACTGTCCGAATATTTTCTATTGCCTCCGCTGCGATCTGTAACGCAGAGAAGATCTTCATTAGAAGTAGGATTTGACTTTTGAAATAACGAAAAATAGAAATCTTAGAGATCTGTTAAAAGAATCCTGAAGGTTATGTTTACAGGCTTTTAATTCCTTCAGTGGGGAAAGCCAAAGGCATAATGTGTTCAAGAAGATAAGCTCTATGACAAAAGTGGCAATTTTAAAGATACCTATGGTTATATAAGTTGCATATGGCGGGCAAATCTTCAGATGCCTGGGGAGACTCACTTAGGGCAAGAATGGTGACCTGCACACTAGAAGCCTGATTCTTCCCAGTCGTGCCACTAGGCCGTTACTTGCCTGGCTTTAGTCACAACTTGGCTTTCTTCACAGGGTATTGTTCTTGAAGAAAGAATTAGACTACATGACTTCTAAGAATCTAATGGAGGTTTCAATTATTTCCTCCAGGAACAACTCTCTTCTTAAACTGTTCATCCACAGGGGGAAGAAGATCCCATTTGTAGTCTATGACTCTGCCTTAAATCCTGAATAGACTGAGCAGACATCTGACTAATCTAATCGTTCAGATGTGGTTTCCTGGACTTAAAGGCAACTGCTTGAACTGGGAGGGCTAAGATCATCACTTTGTGGGTATATTTAGGAGCTGGTGTGAATATGGACAGTTGAAATGGAACAATTGTATACAGAGACTCAAACAATAGGGACGTGGCTCTGAGAAGAGCTGCTGTGATTTTCTAGCTAAACCATCTGTATTCCCTGCACTTCCGTGTGTCCTTGCCTCAAATCCTGTTCTTACAAGCCATCCAGAGCAGTTTTCTGATTTTTAGAGTTCAATCACCCTTGACTGTTAATTACTTGTAACTTAGATATGTATTCTAAGCCATAGTTCTGCAGCTGAATGATCTAAGCCATTAGCACAAGGAAAATAAGAATTTAATTTTAGGTTTTTACTTTTATCAACTTTAAGACTTTTGTCTGTTCTCAATTTACTTCAGTTTAAAACTTTTACCTCTATTCTATAAACAGTTGAAAACAATATTTGAGACTTCAGGCTGAATAACCTTATATCTTTGTTATAAATGAAAATATAACAGTAATAATAGCCAGATCACAGAATACTTACTGAATTTTGATCATGTGCCACTTAATGGGGATGGTTTCAGTTAGCCTCACAACAACCCTAGGAAGTAAATATTATTGTTTTCATGGATTAGGGAAATGAGTCACAGAGAAGTTAAATGACTTGCCTATGGATCTAGATTTAATAAGAAGGCAAGCGATGATTTCATAGTAGGCTATCTGATGCTAAGCCGATGTTCTTAACTCAGTTTTTTTTTTTGTCTGTCTCCCTGCTTTGTAATTCATAAGGAGAAATGAGTTCTTAATAACTCACCTCTTGATTTTCTGGTCATGGATTATTGCTGTGGTCTAACTCTGGTTCAGCAAGCTCCTAACCTCACTACTTAGGCAAGACCTGAGTCAAGAAAGTTATGATGCAACTTCCACCTCCTTCCCAGCTCAACAACCAACACTCTCATTACTAACCTTATTAGGATATTGAGAAAGGTATCTATTCCAAACCCAGAGTTACTTTAACTGCAATTAATCTGCACCCAGGATGAGAACTTTTCTTTCTGAAAAAACACAACAGTAATTTGGGGTTTTTCTAGGACCTTCTTTCAAACCCTCAGTCTGTGTCGAGTTGACTGATTAAAAAAAATTAAACTATAATTGAACTGCTAATAATGTACATTTCTAATTTTTCTTATTTAAAGAATCACTATCAGATTAAAGTAGCTATTAAATATAGTCTCAGACTGCTCAGTCTGAGTTACTCATTCTCCAATCCCTAGAATGACAGTATATTAGCTGGAAGGAACATGGACATTATCTCTGGTACAATTTCTCATTGTCTAAAAGAGGATCAGAGAAGTTGCAGATCTTCGGTATTGCACAAAGTGATAGTAAGACCAAGACTAATAATCCAAGGCATTTTGGGGTTTTTTTTTGGCATTACTGCTTAAGTTTAACTGCCTCCTCTTGCCAAAATTCTCACTATTTTCTAAAATGTGAAAGAAGTAGTGTTCAGAAGGAAAAAAGAAACTACAGGCTGGTTATTTCTGCAGCTAGCTAAGACAAAATCAAGGGAATAATGCCCCATTATTGAGGGTCTTCAAGAACTTTGGACTTTTAGGGCTTCTTAGGCCTGGGAAACAGTCCCTAGCCTAAAGTTTTGATTCCAGGAGAGGATACAGGTGAACATGAGAAGGAAGTGTTCATATAGAAACCTGGGGTGATACTAACACTGCATCGAACTGAAGCTAATGTTGACTAAGAGAGAAAGGGAAAGGATTCCATCAGATTGAATTGTTCAGTGCAAACACCCTTGGTTGGAATTCTAATCTCATCCCTTACATGCATACATCTGGTAGAAGTCCCCCGATCTCTGAATGTGTCCTTCCAAGTGAACCATAGATACCATCTGTTCCTCCTCACATAACTGCAGTGAAGGGTAGTGGACGTAATGTTTATAAAAGAGTAAAGTGTGATGCAGTAATGTTTGTAAAGAGTGTTGTAAAGAGTAATGCTATAGAAAGGACATTGCAATTTATATTGGGTATCTGCTCCACCTGCAAATGTTTCAATAAAGGATAGTATGTAATAAGATAAGTTAAGGATAGTTACATAAAGAGTTAAAAAGTTACTGGCTATAATCTATATTTAACATTTAAATACATGTACCTGTAAATAAAATGTCTACTTACATTTAAATACATATAAAAGAGGCCATATAATAGATTCAAGAGCTTTGAAATTGGACCCAGATTTGAGTCACAGTTATTCCTTAAATTTGCTTGTCAAGTGCCTTGTTTGTGAATGAGGTGATCTCAGCACCTTCTTCGTAGGATTACTGTGTGAATATAATGAGTTGGTACATATGAAGACTTGCTGAGAACAATACTCAGCACAGAGTAAAGCCCAAGTAAAGGTGTGTCCATTATAGTTAGAACCGCAGATTTAAGCATTGCAGCCTGCAGTTCAATTACAGCCATCGCCTTAACTGGAGAAAGCAGTCAAGAAGAAAATTCTTAAGTACCAGCAAATCACTTATACTCTGTGCTTTAAGGACTCCTCATATGGGGTGACATTTTTCCTAACAATGGAATAGAGATATGAATTAAAAGGTAAAATGAACTTTGGAATTCAGAAATTCTTTGTAATACCCACAGGTTGAATGCTTTCTAGAGACTAAAAGCTTTACATTAATTATCCCATTTTCAAGTGCCAGCACTGATGATACAGTAAACTAGTTCATGTACAGTGTTGAGAATTATTAGCTGTAGTGAGCATAAACACTTAACTACTAAAAGCATGCATGTTACCATAAAAATCAAACATGTCTAAACCCAATACCTAGACCTACTGAAGTTTCATTTGACCCACCTTTCCAGCAGTTTCCAGTTCTTTTTTATCTCTTTTGGCATTTCCAGCCAACATTTTCATTTCCACAATTCCTGATACAGCAATAATTGGAACAACTGACAGCAGCAACAGCGTTAACTGCCAGCCATAGATAAATGATATGAAAATCCCAGTTCCCAGATTAGCTGTATTCTGTGCAATTAAAGCCAGTCTTGTCCCAGTGGCCTGAACGAGAAAAAGAAGAGAGCAACTGTGTTTTAAGATGCACGTTCACGTGCTGCAGCCTTAGGTTTCGTGGTCAGAATGACGATTCTGAAAATGTGTACCTGTGCTAACACTTTCTCTCTTTCATGAACAAGCCTAAAACACCTGTGCTGAACTCAGGAGGCACTGCAGGGCGGTTTTTGTTCATGCCTTTCACCTCCCATTCCTCTCCTGCCGAAAGGAATTCAGCAGTGAGGAACCAAGGAATCAGCCGCTCTGCTGTGCAGAGTCTGAGGGGTGCTTGCACTTTTTCATGAAAAAGTCACTGAAAAGGAAGCTGACACATTGTAGTCTGCTCATTTTGAAGTCCATTTGCTTCAGACATGAGGGAACTTTACATACTGCAAATACAATGTGTCATAAGGTGTACATATCCTAGGAGACCTTTCACTGTGAAGTGTACATAAACATTAATGAGTATTTGTACCACTAGTGGGAACTGCAGCTGACCCTCCTCTCTCCACCGTGGGAAGCAGTGAGCCCTAGTGGTGGGAGCCTAAAACACAGTGTGGCATTTTCTGGAGTTGTTTGCTTCAGAGGTGGGCACGTGACTCAAATTTGCCTATGTTTAGATTTAAGGGAAGGGCGTGTATTTGGTGGTTGAGGTACAGGTGTGCACTCTTTCACTGGATGGAAACAAGCTTGTGGCTCTGGTTGCTGCTGGCAGCCATCCTATGGCCATAAGGGAACAGCCTTCAGATGAAGCCAGTGCTGAGGACGCAAAGCCACTCACAGCCACTCAGAGAGAAGAAACCTGTGTACTTGATGACATTTTGAGCCCATGAGTCAACCAACTCTAGGACCTAACCTTCTCTTATTGCACAGGCCAGTTTGAGTTTCTATTATTTCCAGATGAAGGCAATGTAAAGCATACAGCCATGCCACCTATATATTCAAAATAATGTTTTAGAAAAATCTCACAAACAGCGGTCTACATACTCCTTGAACCTGGGAGGCATCCGTAGCAAGTCTTGTAGAAAGTGCACCAGTACTGTTTTCATGATCATCAAACCAGCTCATGTCCTAGGGCACAAAACACACCTTTAAATTAGTTCAAAATGGGGTGGGAGTAGGGGGATGTGCAGAAAGCAAAGAAAATCAGAGGCAATTTCCCAAACCCTCAATGCTGAGGAAACATCCACACTTGACCTGGATACTAGAATTTAGGGGAGACCTCACATGCAGTGTAGAGCTCTGGTGCCTGCCCAGAACACACACCCTCAGAGTCCAACAGAACCTAAGCCCTCAGGCTGCTCTGCTAAAAGGAGAGCACCACCAACATGGGGGCAGAGGTTTAGGGCTCATCCAGGTTGCAGCTGTGTCCCTGAAGCTTCTCCTGAGACCCTGCGCCTTCCATCACCCAATCCTCACAACTTGCTCTGTGGACACTTCCACCCTGATACGGTGGTGTCTCTCACAAAGTGAGGTGGAGCATGCTGGACGCAGCTCTTAAAAACTCGGAGCAGAAGAAAGTCAGCCCTAGTTTCTCACCATGTTTTTGTTCTTGTTTCAAACGAGGATTAAAAGAATGTTTTTGATTCTTATTTCATTGTAATCTACTTGTCCATAGCATCTTTTATATTAAAGAGTTTTCCTTACATAGCAAACTTTAAAAGATACTGAAAAATGTTTACAAATCAGACTTGCTCACAACAGGCTGCCTTCTTGTGCCTTTTGTGAACAGCAATACAATCAATTCCCATCAATCAGGTTGAGAAGATACTAGACTTTTCTGAGGCCTTCTCTATAAAAACAGAGAATTCAAATTCACACATTTTCCCACATGTTCTGTACTTGATGGCAGACTTTCCAAGAGATTAGATAATACATTTTATAGTGCCAGCTACTAGCACACTATCTAGTACGTAGTAGAAAATGAGTGAGTGAATTGATAATGAAATTAATATAAAAACAAAATGCACATTAGACAGAAACAAAGCTCAATATTTGGAAAAACCAACAGTTAATCTAGTCCACTGTGGTAAATAAATACTACTAACCAACTTTTCCTTTGTTTAAAGGTGTCCCAGAGTCTCAAATGACTCACCAGGGCCTGCACTGGGGAAGAGGTCTTTGAAATGACAGTATCCACATGGCTACAAATGGCTGCACAGGAAGCTACCTAAGTTAAGTCCAGTTCCATCACAACTCTGAGAAGTGTTTAGATACTGAAGGACCAGGACAATTTGGAGGGCCCTGACCTGTCCTTGCACGAACACCCTGAAGGAGAAAGCATGAATTACAGTACACCAATGAGAACAGGCTTACAATGAAAGAACCCTGAAGAAACACAAGGCATTCTCCAGTGTGCACACCTACCTGTCTTAGCATTGCTTTAAAAGCCATTGACCGAAGTCTTGTGGTGAGGATCTCCCCAGCTTTCCCAAATGTGAAGCCCTGGTTGAGAAAAAAATCTATTGGCCCTTTTGATCATCACTAGTGTTGAAATGAGTGGGTATATTTACATTGACATTTATATCATCTATATATTAATTAACTATTCAAATAACAAAATCCTAGGACTGAATACTAATGCTAAGTTCTAACTTAAAATTCAAAGTCATTAAATCATTAGTATGTGACAGAGTCATAAAACCAAACACCTTGAAAGTGTCCAGTTTTGGCTTCTAAATCCTTCTAATAGGTACTTTTCCAAACTTTCAAGGACATCTCAGTGTGAAAGAAACTGTGTAATGACAGCTTCAGTGTGTTCCTAATACTTTCAACAAAACAGCTGAAAACAGAAGTAACAGATTTCTATGCAGAAATGCGTGTCGGCCTCCTGTAGGAAGGAAGTCTGTAGCACTGAGCTCCAGATGAGTTCACTACTTCCCTGCCACAGCTACACCTGTTCTAAGACTGGGGAGCAATGAAGCTACCTTACTCCCAAAGTACCCTTTGAGACAATTTCCCTCTTGCTGTATGTACCATGTCCAAACTGGAAAGTAGCACAGATGTCCACAGCTGGGCTTGTCTCCAGGGATCCTTGGATGGGTGGGAGTCCCCAGCTGCATCGTGAGTGTGGGTGTAGGTATCTAGTATGCACTTCAGGGAGGACACATCAGAAGTCTTTACTAAGTCAGGAGGTCTGGTGGTCCACGCCTGGGAGTCCACCCCAGGTGTCCAGGACTAGGCTGCCCAAGTCGCTTTCTTCCTTGGCTGGCAGATTGCTCAAGCACAAGGTGGGCACCACAGTTCTATCCATCAGCCCACTGTTCGGACAGCCTCCCAAACACATTTATATAATATCTCCACCCCGTAACACACAAGGGCTTGGTGCTGAGCACAGTCACTGAGTTGCTACCAACTGCTTTCTAAATGAAAACTTCAAATACTTTTACCATTGTTTCAACAATGGTGTAAGAGAAACACACTGAGCATGATTAGGAAGCTAATCATGGCTTAATGACTTAATGGATTTACTTGAAAGGCTGGTGTGGTGTCCACTGAGTTAGAGAGACCAAAAGAATTTAGGGAATGTCTAGCTAGGTAGAAAAGTACAATTAGAGTAAATTTACTAATTCATTTTGGCTAGGTCTACAGTATTTAAAGGCAAAATAATGTTTGTTCTTTCAAATAGTTTATCAGTTAAGAAGGAAAAGATCAGACAAGTTATTTAATGCTGTATAAGAGTAATGGCAGAAAAAATGATTAAAAAGGCTATCTAAAATCTTTTTTTTTCAGTTTACAACTAGAAATTGAGTTTAATTGGTTCTTATATTCTCCTGTGAATTCAAATCTCTTTTTTTGCTTTTGCACTGAATGTTTGCTGAGGGCAAATATCACATAATGTAATTTTGGATACAGGGAATTTTGCATACAATTCCCCCTGTTAAAAGACTCAGCAGTCTGAAAGAGGCTTGTGTCAATTGTGTTTGCAATTCATTTCAATGTGACATTTGGAAGTTCCATTAGAAGTCAATTAATTTCTGTAACTGAATACAGACTTGGTGAAAAGGACAAATCATAGGTACCTACCTGAAGGAAGAAAGTAAAAAAAGAAACAATTCCCAGACCTAAAAACAACAATGAGAACAGATTGCACTTCCGCTGCTTCACTTCATCATCTCCTGGTCCAAAAATCTACAAAGAACATTTAAAATATCAACTTGGATTACAAGATCCCCGTTTATTCCTCCTATTAATAATGGCTTGAGTATCACATTTTAAAAACGAGGCTTTAATATCTTTTTTTTTTATTTCATTATGGTAAAATAATAGAGAACACAAAATTTACCATTTTAAGCCTCACTGAGTGCAAAAATTCAGTGGCATTAAGCACGTTCACATGGTTGTATGAACTTCACTATTCATTTCTAGATCTATTTTCTCTCACCCCAACTGGAACTCTGCACTTGTGAAACAGGACTTCCTCATTACCCCGCCCCCATCCTGAGAACTGCTGTTCTTCCTGTGTCTATGAGGAAGACATGGTTATTATCATGGGCTGAGACCCCACACATGGACTGTGTGTGACTGCGCATTTTAATGATTGTTCCTCTTCCTCTGGACTTGCCATTCCTTTGGCTTTCCCTCCTTTCCCTCCTCCAGCCCTCCAGCCCTCGCTCTATGGGAACTGCCAGGCCCTCTACTGCCCCATCCTGCTTTTAAAACACTTGTTATCACTTAATACATTATGTTTATTTTTTCTGTGCTAGGTGTTTGTCGTAATAGTAAGCAAACTGTTTGAGGGCAGGTCTGTTTCTTGCTATATCTCCAATGCCTAGAACAGAATTTGGTACACAGATGCTCCAAAATATAAACAGTCCACACAACTCCTGACTTGCAAGATAGCTGGGGATTACTTTATTTTGTACCTTAAAAATATTTAAAGGATGCTTTCTACTGTTTTGTTTTGTTTTGTTTTAAGCTGTGGTCTTAATTGTGGACCAATGTCCAGTAACAAGAATATTAAACACTTAACATGACTGAGATTAATTCACCTTTAATTAAAAATCTCTACAATAATATTAAAGGTTAATGTAGGTAGTTACACAAAATAAACGCTGGGTTTTATGGAGACTTATGTATTTCTGATAACTCCCTGTAACTATCCCCCAGTGAACTGAACAATTAGATAGTATAAGTTTCCTTTCTTAGTCCTAGACTCCTCAGGATTACTCAAAAGGCAACTAAGGACTGATTTAATTCAATTTAAAGCTGTTTTATCCAAAATGGGTCCTGAAGTGAGGTGTGGAGGCGAACTGATTTAACTCAAGCTGTCAAGTGATGTTGTCAGGCTTACCTCTATCATCTCTGAAAACAGGACCGAAAATGCCGGCTGAAGTGCCCCATTGGCAATGGCACACAGAGTCCCCACCACAAAGTAGGGCCACTCTGTTTTATTCAGTTTCAGTACCTTCAGAAATGATACTGGTGGCACATTTTCATCCTAGAACAGGTGATATCACAGCAGTCACAAGTATGCAGACATAGAAAAGACATAATTTTGCCTTCAAAGAACTTGAAAAGTTGGTGCAAGAACAAGCAGTCTCTAGCAAACTACCAGAGAGTAGGACAGTGCATTATGAAATGCTAACAATGTCCATTAGTCACGCAGCAAAAGCTGAGTATGGATTGTTTGCCCAAGAAGCTATAGTGTTGGAGTGACTAGGCTGCCTCTGTTCTAGTCTCCGAGGGAGCAGTAACAGGGTTCAGGTACAAAATGCCCTAGAATTCAAATCTCAGCTCTGTGCTTACACAGCTATGTGTCGGTATGACAGTCATAGCTAAGTCATGTGAGCTGAGCTGCGTTTTCTCATGCATAATGACATGGCCTTACCTTCTCGTAGGGAGTCTGCCTGGTTCAAATGGGATAATATGTGTGGATAGATGGATAAAGGCACTTAAAATGTAGGCACCATTATTAACCAGGCCTGGTCTCCTCACCATTAGAACAATGCCTAGTGCTGCCTGCCTTTTCTGTGACATGTTCTCTGTTTACAAAACCAAATAATCATGCACTCACCCCTTTTCAAACCATATTCCCAGTACATTATTCCCCTTATTTCATAGTTTGCTTGTTTCGTGATAGCTTCTCCTGTTTATGTACTGATCTCCTTTTCTGGTAGGTAAATTGCTTTTGTTTTGTTTTGTTTTTAAAGGAAAGGTGCAGGCAGAAATGAAGGTAAGAAGAGCCATACAACCAAGAAGACAGAGGAGAAAGAAGCATCCCATTTATTTTATTTAGTTGTTCATCTCCCTCAGGCCCAGGATGCAAACTTGGGTCCTTGGGGTATATGTGAACTGTTCCTGGTCAGAGGTGGCCGACCCAACCACTACTCCACCAGGGGATGTAAGTTTTTTTTTAAAGTTGAAGTCTTTATAGCCCTAAAAATCAGCCCAGTTCCTAGCACATATCAGATTCTCAGAAAACATCTGGTTAATCAGGAAGAATTTAGATCATAAGGAGAACATTCTGACTTCCCAAGTGGTTAACATTAAACCAGATACAAAAGGTGCTTATAAAATCCCATATTCTTATGGTCCTTTAGGTTCTTTGTGTCTCTATGAAACTGAGAACATAGGAAATAGTTCTTCTCAGCTCTCTTCTTTCAAATCACCCATGTTCTCTTTATTTTTGTTGTTTTCTTTTTCTCTCTAGTTCACATTATCTTTAGGTCCTGGTCGCTAGCCTGATGAGCCTTTTCCTCAGGTTGCTCTTCAACACACACAAATAGGCCTTCCTGGGACTCTAATCACGTTTACTTTCTCCCTTTTCTTGTGTGCACTGCTTATCCCTTTTTAATGGTACTTACAACCACCTTATTTACTATGACTTTTTTTTGTCTCCACTTCTCGGTACATTTTTCCAAGAGAAGTCCTCCTTTAGCACTCTCAAGATGTATATAGAAAGGAAAAGTAGATACTTACATAGCCAAAAGGGGGAAATCATGTATCTTACTTATGACAAAACAGCTCTACAATAGGACAATGGTTATTTTTCCCCCATAAATATACCAAGATAATGACCTTCAAGAGACCCCTTGCAATTTCTGCAGTAAATTATAATGTAGGCAGAGAAAGACAGTATGAATTCTTGGTAGGATTAGTTAGTTTCTTTAGGCCAAAACTAGAGTAAAAATTAACTCAGCCTTTATCAACAATTAACAGCAAAATATATTCTCATGTCATTCTTTAATAAAGAAAATATATTTTCTTGGAAAGGATTCCCTCTCTATAACTTGAATTAATGATATCCTAAGTCTTAGGTAAGAAATGCTAAAGAAGATAAAATTTTCTGGTTTTGCCTATTCAACTCCCCTTTATTTTAGTAAGAGAATTCCAATTTAATTCTGAGTGGAATCCACACAGCAAAAATATTCAGTTGTGTACTCCTCCTTGTAGTTAGGTATGACCATGTGATTTAATTATGGCCAATGTCAAATAAGCATAAAGTTATGGAGTAGATTCTGGGAAATCTGTTTCTTCCTCCTACGTAGAACATAGATGTGATGCCTGGAGCTTCAAAAGCCATCCTTTCAGTCACTGAGGATGAGAGCCACATGCCGGAATAGTGAGAATAAAGATGAAAGGAGCCTGAATCCATGGTAGCTGTGGAGCTGCCACTGTAGCCCAGTGTTTCTCACCACTAAGAATTCTTTATGTGAAAGAGGAAAACACCGCTTAATTTATTTAAACTGATGCTATTCTGAGTTTGTTAGGAGAACCAAGTGACTATAGCCCTATCTAATAGTGCTTACAAATATCAGGTTCTCTTATTTTAAACTGGACTTATTATCCCTGGATGTGGTTTTAATACTAAGCATCTAAGTTCAGACACTACATTTGAAATCTACTTTTAAATTGGAATTAATTTTAATTGAAATTGATTTTAATTCATTGTCAAATATATTTAAAATTTAAACATTGAGTATGTCACAGAGTAGGAATCGCTGTGCCTGTAAAGTTAAGAATTTCAACAGCAAACCTATAAAATATTTAAGTGAAAACAACTCACAAGTTCATTGGTTTCCATATTAAGGCCATTCTGATGCTTCCAGGAATTTCTCAGGCTTTTATGAGTAGAATTCCTACATATGCGAGATTTCCAGCCATTTGGGGCCATACCCATACCAGCCTTTTCATCATTTAGTTCAACTTCAAATTCTTCTGACTCAGTTTGGTTTCCTGATGTCTGAAAAACAAAACATCAAATGTGTGTGTGTGTGTGTGTGTGTGTGTGTGTGTGTGTGTGTGTGTATCCAGATGGCTGTAACTTCTAAAGTTTTAAAGCCATCCTAAATATTACATGTATCAAGACAGTTAGATTTCATAACAGTTTCTCAATCAGGGTTAGCTGGAAAACTGTAAAGAAATGTATTAATACACAGACATTTAAAAAAGTTAAAGTGGCATGCCCTGGTGGAGTAGGGGTTGGGTGCAATCCACGTACATCCCAAGGTCCTGAGTTTGAGTCCCAGTGCTGGTAGGGAATAGCCAAGATGAACAACTAAATAAAATAAACAAAATGCTTCTTCTGTCTGTCTCTCTTCCTGCCTGGCTGCCTCTGCTTGTCTTCATTCCTGTCTGTACCTGTTTTATACCATCTCCCAACTGAAACCCAATCTAAAGAGTCAAGTAACTGATCCTGGCATCCTCACTTCCATCCACTGCCACACTGCTATCAGATTCATTTTCCTAAAGGGCAACTGCTCAAGAGACATCCTGGCTCAAAACTCTTCCACAGTTTCCCCAATGCGTTCAAGCCTGATCCCCCAAATTCTAGTTCATGGTGGACCAAACTGGACCACTTCTCATGAACGTCACCCCTTAATTTAGCCTTCTTGGTAATATCACCCATACTATCAAGGGATCCATCTCAATGGATAATAAACCTGACTTAGCTTTTTTACATGGACAGTGAAAATAATATGCTCAAGCTCAAGAATAATGAAAGAAATCTGGAGATACTGCTGAGGCTAGCAGATAAAAAATAAATACTAGATGCTTATCAGTGATTATCAGCAGTGATTTGGATTATGGGGGACTTCAGATTTCCAAGATACTTGTGTCTGGATATTTTTAAATGCCTGGATTTTGAAAAATAAGGATACATTACTTGTATAATCAGAAAAAACTAAGATATGTCTAAAGGAAATAACTAAGAGTCAAAAGTCTGCCTAATGGAAACAGAGGTTGTTTTACTTAAAACAAAACCAAGACAAGATTATATTAACGCTAGGTTAGTTTTGGGACTTGATGAACAGAAAGCGGAATTAGCTTCAAAATTTAGTAAACATAAGCTAAGAGTGGCTCTTTCCACCATCTCTCCAATATCATCAACAAGGTAAAGCAAAACCAAAATCAGAATTGGGAAAAGGAGGGAAGCTCAAGGCACCTAAAAATCATAAAATGCCAGAGTTGGTAGAAACATCATTTTAGTCCAAGTATTTATTCATTTAATAAGTGAGAAGACCAAAAATCAATGTGGTTAACTGACTTGCTCAAAGTAATTTCTTAGTTGGTATCAGGTCTTTTCTATCTGATCAGGCTACTGTTCCATCTTTAATCATACTTTTCCTAGCAAGAAAGGCTTAGGGAACATAATATAGAGAGGTCATTGCTGTCCTTATGCTCTTGTAAAATAAAACATAAATGGGAGGGAATGTCATTCTTTCAGGGGTATAGAATAGACCATCCAAGGAAAAAGGAGGTGACCTCATCTGAGGACCCAACTTGTCATCACAAGCAAAACCACAGAGCCTTAGTAATCATTTATGAAATGAGAATTAATCTGAGTTACTTTAAAAGTATATCTATATATGTCTACGTATCATTTATGAAATAAAAAACTGAAACTGAATTAAAATAACACACATATCTACATGTCACTACATGACCAGTGAAATGACTGTGATGGCTAGGCCAGATTGAAGCAGCTGGCAAAGTTACTGTGACCTCCTGCTGGAGAACATTTTCTGGCAAATTTAAGTGAGAGTTCTAAAATTTTCCATCTTTTCATTTTGTATTTTCACTTTGGGGAATTTGTAAATTTCGATAATTATAATTTATCATGCATCTATTTTGTGTGAGGTACTTTTTTTAATTAAATAACAGCTTTATTGATATTAAATTAAATTAATTAAATTTAAAAAACAACAGGTTGTTCTTTAGTATATTCAGGTCCTTTCTCCCTCCCTTCCCTCCCTCCCCCCTCCTTTATTTTCCTCCTTCCCCTCCCTCCTTGCCTGCTTCCCTTCCTCCCTCCCTCCTTTACTCCTTCCTTCCTTTATTCCTTCTTTCCTTCCATCCCACCCCCTATCTCAGGTCTTGAATCTGGTCCATAGTCTTTATGCTTTACATAGCCTGCACCCAGCCACATAGGCCACAGGGGTGAATCAAAGATGCTTATTTCTTAATCTTATAACAAGCTTGCATGATAGGTTTAGTAATTCAAATGCAGAAACAGGTTCAGAGGAGTTAAGCTAATCATCAGAAAATAAGACAAATTTTGGACATTTTTTTTATCTACTTGTGCTCCCAAGGGGCAATATTTAAAATAAAGAAATAATGGAATAAACCAAGTATCCAATTTTAGGGAAATGACTAAGTGACTTATTATTTATTATTATAATGGACAACTGAGAATATAATGATAATATGTGGATGATATACCTCTGAAATGTTGAGAAACAAAAGAACAAAAATATGTATGTACATACTATCTACCTCAAAGCAAATGCATGTGCTTTTATAAATATAAGAATCATGTTTATAGAATAAAATATTTTTGATTATTTTGCAAAGTTGCTCAAATGAGTTAGCATAAAAAAGGCCTTGCTTAATAAGAAATCAAAAATCATCAGTTAAACTGTTTTTAAACTATACAGACAGCACCACATATAGAAAACAGCTTCATATTTTCATTTTAGAATGTGTGTGCACGTGTGCATATGTAGCCTGTTTTAGGAACTAGAGTGAATGACTTTTCAAAAATAAAACCAAATCATTCACTTCCTAGAGCCACAGATTTTGCTGCTGGTTTTGTTAAGATCATTTGGGAAGCATTTAAAAATCAACAGGGCCTCCCTCAACTGCTGAAATCCTGGTATTGCCGTCTTATTCCAACCACCACATTGATCATTCCTATTCTTATGGTGGGAAGGACCTGTCCACTTGAAAGCTTTCCCCGGGGAATTAAGAATCTCTGCTCTAAGTAATAAATTAAAATTGCATTTGGCATTTTCCTTTATGTGGTTCCTCTTACAAGATTTTTTTCTTGCCGGATTCTACTACTGATTTTGAATTAAAGTCTCTTTAATTTTAGATATCTTTCGTAAGTTTCTAATTTTTCAGGATGACATTTCCTGTGTGATATTTTAATACTTTAGGAACAAGCAGCAGAAAAACATCCTGTGAAGCCGATACCTGCATGTTAACGAGCTTGAAGTACACCCCTTCTTTCTTCATCAGTTCACTGTGGCTTCCTCGCTCCACAATGACTCCATCCTCAAAGCCGGCTATGACATCCGCATTTCGGATTGTGGATAATCGGTGTGCTATCACAATGGTGGTCCGGCCTTCTCTGACCTAAAGGGGAAAAAACACATAGGTGATGCAGCAGGGTTACAGCGTTACTGCACTGTCAGTTAGCATGCACAATTAGCACATAGGGTGGACAGGTTTGTGTTGATGAGGGAGAAGTTTGCCTTCTCCACATGATAAGGTCACAAAAGCATCACTCATCAATGAAAGGTTAAAGTGAAACATGAGTTCTGGACCAGACAGAAGGCCAACTCTTGCAGTTCGACGATGGATTAATTCTGAAAACCTATGGTACTATCGGTGTTTACTCAATAAAAACAAGAAAAGTTTTGACTCTTCTGAAGCATTTTCATACTTGTCTGAGGAACCTTGTTCAGAACCTTGGTTCTGAATTATTTGGCATGCTAGAAACTGAAGCAGAGCTGTGGAGTTGTGAAGATAGGGTTTCTTTTAAAGTGCCTGATTTTATCTGTTATTCTCATGATCTGCAGCCAATTTTTGTGAAAGTGTACCTCAGGATAAAGTCTGCTCAAATTATGGTTCAAAGACCATCTGAATGACAATTGCTGGAATGTGGCCAGTAACCTTGATTTTTAACAAGCACCCAGGTGATTTTTAGGCATGCTAAAATCTACAAATCACCCCTTCTAGTTCAGTGAACTTCAACGTGTTGATTTGGTGGGTATATGAATGGGCTATACTCTGGAAAATATTCATCAAATTTTTCATGTTATTGTCGCTAATAGTGGTTATCTTTTTGAATACTCATTAGCCCTATTAGGCTAACAGTTAAACTCTGCTACTCTGAAGCAATAAAATCACTTAACTCCGATGGTTATTAGAACATAGCCTAACTCACCTAAGTAGCAACTCCGATGGTTATTAGAACATAGCCTAACTCACCTAAGTAGCTTAAGATATAATTAAAAACAAGATGCCAGATTCATAATGGCTAATATGTGGAAACAGTACAAATATCAATGAATGGATAAATAAATGTGGAATATCTATACAACAGAATATTATTAAGCCCATTAAAATGAATGACATTCTTATACATGTTATAACGTGGATGATTCTTGGAAACATTATGCTAGGCAAAAAAAGCCAGTTACAAAAAATCAGGCTGGGTGGAATACAGTAAATGATATTGAGCCAAATGTGTAGCTACCTGGAACAACATAATGTGGTCTTTTCACTTCAGTCCTTATATTCAAATAACTAGATGAATCAATTGTTTTTGAATAAATACAAAAGAAGTTATATCATCAGAAAGAGGTTAGAGCATAGCTCTTTTGGACAACATTTAAGGCTATTCTTTGATTTTTTTATACATAGGCCCCAAAGAAGTATTAATAAATGTTTATTGTGGAAATTGCATGACTTGGTCCATACATGATAAGGCATATAGGAAATAATTTGATCAATCTAATTATATTTATGAATATGGTGAGTAAATTGCTAACAGTGACTGTTACAATAATACTAGGTTGATGCTATGACAGGAGATCAAAACATAGCAATTGGAATCAGACTTGTGAGTGAATGAGTGGTATGTAGAGAAACAAAGGATGTATTTAGAAGTTAGCAAGTATCACCCTTGATCAAGAAATTTTGGTCAGAGTAAAGCTTTGACACAAAGAGATTTTTTTTTTAGAGCTCCCAGACACCCACTGATGACAAGACCTTAGTAAATAAATATCCTAGAATCAAGGACGCCAACTAGCAAAAAAGACAGAACTTCTAATTTTGAAAGGGAAGGATGAAAGGTGCAATCAAACAAAGGGAGTATTAAGCTGTTGACCATTCAGGAACTTCTGGGGTTTTTTTTAGGAAAAAAACCATCAACATGAAAACTTTTGGAATCATTTCATGAAAACTATCATAGAAGCTATCTTTTGGTTCTTTTCTCATAGTGTGGCAAAACTATGCAGAGGAGTGTACCTGTAGGTTATGAAAATTTGTGATTATTGACTTTCTTTAAAAAAAATCAAAATACCAAATCTGCTGTTGTATTCTTCTTTAAGATCTTATATTAAAAGTCTATTATATATTTTGGCAAACAGTTGCTATTGAGTCAAAAACTGATGTACATTACTGTTAAATTATTTTTTTACATAGACATGTTTTATCTGGATGAGTTGGACCATGATATTCAATTCAGTAAATATACATTTAGGCCCTACTATATGCAAGGTACTGGACTAGTAGTATAAAGATACAAACATGAATCATTTATTAATTCACTTTTTGGGGGGTTGTTCTTTCTAATAGAAGGCAGCATATAATTGGCAAATGACAGTAAGTTGGTACCACACAAGAGGTATTCATAAATATATAAAGGACCCATAAAAGGAAGATGTTGCTCTTCTAGCATAGATAATCAGGAAAGAAAACAATAAATAAAATAGTGGCATATACTTATGTTCTTTAGAGATATGATAACAGATTTGAAAATTTATTATCATTGTTAAAAAGAAATTTGGTTTGTAACTTAGAGTGGTTGGCCAATTGACTGACTAGAATCACTATGGGGAATGCAAAAATGAAGGATTTACCTTTAATTGTTTGCAAAATATATCAGGTTATTTATCTTACAAAGTGTAGTGTCAATAGGTAGATTTTAAAGCAACTATGATAGATTAAGCATGGCTACACATACTTTTCAGCTACTGACATCCAGGACTGGAGTCCATTTCTTCACCTCCTCAAATCTGGGCAGGCTCTAGGATTTGTTTAATAAGGAGAATATGAAGGAATCGAAATTTGTATAATTTCTGAAACCTAGGTCTCGGAACTTGTGTGTTTGTTTTCTTCGAATGCTACTTTGTAGCCACAATGCTTGTCTAGTCTTGGAAACTTGTCTACACTGCTGGAGGATGAGATGCCTCATGGAGGAAAACCCAGCTACCTCAGGAAACAGCAATTGACAACTGCCAAGTGTCTAAGTGAGGCCATCTTGAATGTACTGAATGTGCTTGAATGTACTACTTAACCCTGAGCTGAAAGAGTCTGCAAGAATTAGAAAAGGCAAAATCAACAGAGGACCATACCAGCCAACCTACTAAGTTTTGGCTTAAACAATTGATATTGATTGTGCTACAGAAAAACCTAAAATTTGTGATATTGACTGCAGAAATGAGGCTTAAGTAGTAGGCAGTGCTGGAAGGTTGGTGATATTGTTAGTGGAGACTGGAAAAAAATTAAAGAAATTGCTACTGGTGGTTAGAAAGAGGGAGACCTGTGTTTGCAACCTTGGAAAGATATGAAAAAAATGTTTCTTTCAATAACTCAGAGGAAAGATATTTTATCTAATAAATTTATTCATCTGGCTAAAAAGATTGCAGAGGTCTTTTTACATAGAATATTTAAAGTGCTGATTGGAGTTCACTGGCTGCATATGATAAGGTGTAGGGAGAGAATGATGAACTAAGGAAGGAGTTCTTGGGTTTGCAAGGAGTATTTAGAGACAATACAGAAGACCCAATACTTGCTGTGTTAGAAAATGAAACCATTAATTAAATGAGAACAAAGTTCAAGTGAATGTTTAGGTGTAATATGTATCTGTTATTATCTCTGAAAGATTTTACAGCAGATTTTAGCAGACATTCAGGGCTACGTAAAAGGACTTTTAACACTTTTAAGGGTTTTCTGATGGCATCTTCACTTGTAGTGCAAAGGAGAGAAAGAAGCCTGTCTTGAAAAATTTATGGATGTAGTAGCTTTTGGGACTTGAGTCAGATTTTAAGTCACGAAGTCTTATGGCGGGTCCATTAGATTAAACTAAAGGAGAATGAGACAATCCAAAATATTAAAAAGTTCTCTGGGGACAAGCCCTGGTGGAGCAGTGGTTAAGTGAATTGTCTCTGAAGGACACAAGTACCTCTGGGTTCCATTCCCTGGTCCCGGGGTGGGAAACAACCAGTATATACAACTAAACAGAAAGAAAAATAAAAACGCTTCTTCTTCTTCTCTTCCTGCCTTCCTACCTACTTGTCTTCATTTCTGCCTGCACCTTTCCTTAAAAAAACCAAAAAGGGTTTCTGGACTCCATCTTTCTATGGGCAGAAAGCATGCTGAGAAAGCTACTCAGCTGCAGATAATCAGTTCTTTTAAAAAAGGAAAGACTTCCCAGAGGGCAGAGCCAAGAGCTCAGAAGGTGGAGGCCAGAATCAAGGAGAACAATGGACAAGGGAACCCACTACTCAGGCAGAAATAGGCCTTATTCAAGGAGTGTTCTCTCTCCTGGAACAGCAGGGTGATTGGACAATATATACCTGACTGTAAGTACTTCAGAATCACTATGGCCCAGTAACTGCTATGTACTTCCAATACATTGCTTTTTGAACAGCAATATCTATTATGATTATCCTATCGCTGCTGTTATACATTGCATGTATGTGTGGAAGAAAAACTGTCTCTTTAGTTTATAGTTGCCTGGATCAAGATGAACAGAACCTGAAGAATCTCATTCATATCTAGACCTGATACAGGTCTTTAGATATTAGGCTTTGAGCCTAATGTCATAACTGTATACACATATCGAGGGCCTTGGGAGGAGGTGAATTGATTTTGCACGTAGGAGATCCATTGTCATGAAAACGAACATGTTCAAGAATGCTGTTTATTTTTAATACAGTAAGGGATACTATATTGAGCATTTGGATCATAGAAAGGATTGGTACTTGCACTCTAGGGTTGAATAGGACTTTTGGGGGAATAAATACTGCTCTTATACTTCCTGGTTTTTTACTCTCAAAACTTTATGTTGACACAGGGTATCTATTTACACTTTTTATGCTAAAATCAATTATTTTTATTTATGTGTGAGGTTTTTTCCCATGATTTCTTGCTTTTAGTCACTTTAACTAGTAAAATACTAGTTTCAGATATATTGTATTTTGGTCCCTTGATATTATGACAACATACATGAACATAAAATTATTCAATGTAAGAATTTGTGAGGAATAATTATCAGCAGTTCTTTACTCATTATTCAATTAAATTATTGCAGTAAGCAGAATTTTAAGCATTTTTCACAGTTTATAGCACAAAGGCAGATAGTTGTATTTATTTAGGATTCAAGTATAAATTTTCCTGAGAAAATTAAGTGTCATAACAAGTTAATCCCTAAAAGTGTAAGAGGCAGCTTGGATAGACTCTGATAAGGAGCTTCCACATTATATAACTAAACTCTCTCAAATTAAAAAAAAAAAAACTATGTATATACACATACATACATATATATTTATGATATTTGTTTGAAGTTCTTATATATAGTGTCATCTGACTCTGGTATTTATACTGTGTTACTACAGATGATATCAGCACAGACTTCAAAAATGTCCCAAGAACAGTGCTGAAGGATTTTGGTAATTTGGTCATGAATGTGGTGTGTTGCCCTATATTTAACAAATGGTGAACATACAAATATGGACTTATATTATTTCGTAAATCAAAGTTATGTCAATCAACATTTTTAAAAATATCCCAAGATAAGTTTCATCTTGTGAAGCTTCATTACAGTTAAGATGATAGTGAGAGATTTAAAAATATCTAAACCAGTGCATGAGCCGAGCAGCCTTAAAGTGTGTGGCTTCTGCATCTGCTTAGATAAGCACTCAAGCTAAATTTTATTTGGAAAAAAGCATCTATTTGCCTTCGTGAATAAAGATGATGTCTTTATTACTGCTTACAAAGCAGGGCAAGTATTTTAAACAGTTTTTCAACTGAACCCGTGTCGAGGTTACCAGGATTTTCTTTGTAGGTTTTAACGTTACCTTTGATCAAATAGTCTATGTGCAAAAAAAAAACTCAGCTCATTGCACAGGCCTAGATTTGGGTTCACGGCACCTTAGTCAAAGCAAGTCAGTTAATGAACCACGCACTTGCTCTGAGATCTGACAAGAGAGGAGAAAGCAATAAAGGCCCAGGTGAAAGCTTCATGTGCTCCTATGTTTGTTTGTCAGTCCAGACTGGCAAAGCATTGTAAACGATTTTCCATAAAACTTCTGTTTGCGGGTCCCTCGGTGGTTTAGGACTCACTGACCTTATCCAGAGCTGCTTGTACCTCAGCTTCACTTTCTGTGTCCAAGGCTGATGTCGCCTCGTCCAGGAGGAGGATCTTGGGGTGGCGAACCAGGGCTCGTGCGATGGCGATTCTCTGCTTCTGTCCACCACTCAGCTGGGCTCCTCTGTCTCCAACCAGGGTGTCAAATTTCTACAACAGAAAATACAGTGGAGTTCTTGAAGTATTTTAAATAGGAAAGGCTATAGAGTCTAGAATTTCATGAAGACAACATGGAGCTTTATTATGACTATCATAAGGAGTCATAAATTATAATAAAATAGACAAATAATTGTTAAAAAAAAACAAAAAACCCAAAACTACTAACACATACTTTGTAGCAAAGTACATGATCCATGTACCAGACTTAAAACTCCAAGTATGTAGCAAAGTTGGATAACTTTGTATTTCAAAAATCAGCCTAAACTTTGAAGCAAAATCCTGATTTTGAGAACAACTACACCAGAGACTTTACCTGTGGTAACTTCATGATAAATTCATAGGCATTGGCCTCTTTCACAGCTCTCTTTATCTCATCCATGGTTACATTTCCACGGCCATAACGAATATTTTCAGCAATAGTGGTAGAAAACAACACTGGCTCCTGACTCACCACTCCAATTATTTCTCTCAGATACCTTACATTAAAGGTCCTAATATCATGCCCATCAATGTTAATCTGAAAGAAATAAATGTTACCACTGAATATTTTAAACCATATGATAACTAAAACATCAAGACTCTTTTAGTTGTTAGGAGAAAACTCTTAGCTAATATTCAACATATTTCAGCAGTTAGAAAGGACATTTGGAAATAAATAGCAATCTGCAAGAATGAAAATTAAAAGTATATGCTCTCTTCTGATATTTATTATCTTACATTTCTCATGGACAGTTTTTTCTCCATAAGTGATATTAAATTACATATATATGTGTGTGTGTGTGTGTATGTGTGTGTGTGTATTTGGCATATAATTATTTTGCTCACCATTATTAAATATGAATAAAAATGTCCACTTATCTACATGAGGCTTTGATGGTATCCTAACTATGATATATGTAATATGACATAGTTTATTTTAGCATTTTCCATCTGTTGGACACTTGATTTCCTTCAAGGAACACTGAAGGATAATCATTGTAAAAGTAGAGAATTACTGACATGCCCCAATGAAGCAGCAGTTAGGTCAGTCACTCTGAAGGAGCAAGCAACATACCCCTGGGTTGGAGTCCTGGATGGGGGCTGGGGAAAGCAACCTGTGAACAGCTAAATAGAAACAAAATAAAGATTCTTACTCCTCCTCTCTCTTCCTGTCTACCTGCCTACTCATCATTCCAGCATGCATCTTGCTTTAAAAAAAAAAAGTAGAGAATTACCAAGCTGATGAATTTGAATTTTTTCTTTGATAATAATTGCTTACCTGCAGAATGACATTTATTATTTAATGAATAGAGGTTGAATAAAAAACTCTTTAAAATATTCTAATAATTTACTATGCAAACAGAAATGTCAATATGCTGATTCATTGTAATTTACTAACTCTGTTTTATCATTTTAAGGTTTTTTCTAAGTAATAGGTACAAGGTGGTAGCTTACATTCATTTTAATTTGTATGTATTTATAAGTAAGGCTGAACATTTCTTGAAACATTATTTACAAATCCATTTTTATTCCTGGAAGATTTGCATGTTCATTTCCTATTATAGCTTTATGTTAACTTATCAGATATTAAATGTTTTTCTCCGTATAGATCATAAATCTTTGTTGCTAACTCATTACTTTCTTTTATCATAGTTTTACTGATTTTTGTTGGAGTGAAGTTTAAGGAAAGAAGAATTAAACAACTATATCACTGGGCATTTCTTCTATGAATTCAGTAGTAAGAAAATTGTTAAATCATTTGATGTGATTCGTGAATATCTGTGAGCTACAGAATTTCTGAAGACTTTCTGTGGACATAGATATTTTCTAAAAAATGCAATAATTAAAAAAAGACATTTTCAAATGGTTTTTGTCAATGGTTAGTATTGATGGGACTAAGACACGACATCCCAAGTTTTTTCAGAATTGTTCTCCTGTACATGCCCACTCTGACATGAAGAGCCAAGGACAAGGACAGCCCCAGAGGCAAAAGAGAAGCTCCTGTTCGTCTAACCCTCTAGCCCCTTCTCTTCATCAAAGAAACCATCTATCACTCCTGTACTTCTCCCCTTCTTCTGATCAAGAGATGGTCTTTTTTCCCCCTCTCTCTAGAAGAATATAGAAAGAGGAGTTATTTATCTATACCTTCAGAGTAAGGATAGGAATGAATCATTCCTCCTTGGCACATGGAAGATGTGCCAATGATTCTCCTCTCCCCTGAGACCCTGGGTTCCCTTTCCTTGCCTCAGCACAGGATATAAACCTCTGGTCTGCCCCCAGAGTCTTGGAATTTACCATCAATACATATGTTATTAAATCTGGGCTTTTCTCTCACTGATTGTGCCTAATGTTAATTTGTTCGCTGTCCAGTCTGTGAAGAACCTCAGAGAAATAGAGGAATTTTACCTCTGACCCCCATAGTATTTTACTAATGTCTTTCTCAACTATAAAGAAAAATATTTATATTTGAACTAGTGAACTTCACTTTAATAAAAAAGATTGGGCCTATGGGCCTCTTGAGTAATAACATATTTTCCCAATAATATTTACTAACTTCATTGAATTTTTTTTTTTTTTTTGTAAAGGAAAGGTGCAGGCAGGAATGAAGGCAAGTAGGCAGACAGGCAGGAGGAAACAGGAGGATTTTATTTTCATTTTGGTTGTTCACATTGGTTGCTTCCCTCCCCTCCACCCTAACCCCATCCCACCCCCGACTCGAATCCAGGGATATGTGACCTGAATCTTTTGGAGGTGACTGACCCATCTGCTGTTCCCCCAGGATGTGCCAACTTTATTGAATTTCATAAACAAATAAGTCATGTATCCTAAAAAACTTTGTATTCACTCCTGTAATCTCTGTTCTATTTCAATGCCTTCTTATGTTTTTTTTCCTTTGTGCCTTGTAATCTTTATTTCCAAAACTGTTGAATTATAATACATTTTAATATCAGGTAACTCTACATTCTAAAACTGGTACAACTAAACAAATTTGAATATATACTCTGGGCTAGTATTATATTAATGTTAAGTTCACCAATTTTTATAATTATTTTGTACTTTTGTAAGAGATTGTCCTTCTTGGAAATATTTTCTGAAATACATAGGGGTCAAAGTGCATGATGTCCAACATACTCTCAAAGATTCAGAAAAAATTGTACATATATATAAAAATATATGCACATAGAGGAGGAGAGAGCGTGGACAATAAAACAAGCGAATCAAAATATAAACAATAGTATACCTGGTATATGTGAGTTTCCTGATTGCAACTTTTCCATGAGTTTGAATTTATAACAAAATGTTTCCCTTCAGATATTCCAACATTTAAGAAAACTCAACCGTCTTTGATGAGTTTAATTGCTCTCCTAAGATTTCCTGTACTCTTTGATTACCAGTTGTCAATAATTGCTATCTATGTATTGGACATATTTTTTACCAAACCAAGTAATTCATCAAAAATCATTGCTTCCGTGATTTAGATGACTGTTTTCAGTGATTTAGAGGGGTATAAAAAGTGCAATTAGAACAGAGGAGAGTGTTGTCTAGCTTCTCATCATTTTGAATATATTTGATAAAGTAGCCCAAGGGTGTGAATGCATTATCCAAATGTATTACAATTCCAAAACCTTTCATCACACTGTATTCACACGAAAATGCAATACTATCCCACCTGCCCCCAACCCCCCAACCTTGCCCAGCAACAATTTTCCTAGTTCCAGTTGGTACCCAGCTTCTCACTTTGGAGAACTTGGTTCTTCCCACTTACCGTACCCTCATCAGGGTCATAGAGCCTCTGCAGCAGCTGGACCGTGGTGCTTTTCCCACAGCCACTGTTCCCAACCAGGGCCACCGTCTGCCCACTCTCAACCTTCAGGTTGAGGCCCTTTAAGATCTGTGAGGAGAAAGGAGAAAAGAGAACACAATTCACAACAAAGCCCTAAAAAGGGGAGCAATTCAACTCAATTTTAAATTTGAAAAATTATGAAGTAGGAGAATACAACCCCCAAAAGGAAAAAGCCAAGCAATATCAAAATAACAGAGACTTTAGATTCTTTAAGGTGATTAAATAATTCATGTGAGTTAGGAATTCCTAAAAACATTGTTTACAGTACCTTGACATTAGCTCGAGCTGGATAAGAAAAATGAATGTCGCTGAACTCCAGATTTCCTTTGATGCTGTCTGGTTTGTGTCCTCTCTCTGAAAAACTGTCAATTTTAGGATTCTAAATAAAACAAAATTCAATGACTATTCCATCAAAAGACAAACAATTGCATTTTAAAGGAATATGATGCAGTAAATTCCAAAAATAGGAACAGGAATGGTACAAAGTCCCTTACATGAGACAGAAACCAAGGTAAATGTGTGTGTACGTGTGTGTGTGTGCGTGTGTGTGTTTAAAAACAGGTTTTCCTGAGATGTATATGAATGTATAGATTCATTTCATTTCCTATAATATTTCATTTTGAGATTCTGACATACCTTGATACATTTTCTTATTGGTCAGACATGCATGTTTATACAATTACAACAATAACAAAAACATACTATAATTGGTGTAGCCAGGTATTCCAGCATTTACTAAAAGTCAGCATATTCCTAAACAATAATTCTAATGAATTGGGCTGAGAATTGACTGAATAACTGGGTATTAACTACTTGTTGTTTATGAAAAATATCAACTTTCTATATACACAGAAGCCTAGCAGTGTTTTCATGCGTTAGAGCAATGAAAGAGGAGGAATTCTTGGATTAAATGATCAAATTTCAGTTACTCTGTATTCAATTTGTGCAAAGTTATTGACATACTTTAAGACAGCAAATGCAGTCAGTACAACTAATTCAATATAATTCATTCAAAATCATGTAAAACAAATAATGATTATTTTTCTGGGTGGGGTAACTCACAGAAAACATTCTGTTGATTTACTTCCACTAGTAATTTTTTTGCCCATTCATTCTGCTTAGAAATCATAATATACTAATCTGGCTAAAAATGAAGGAGCAAAGCAGAAAAACTAGGAAGACAAATCTTTGCTCTGAAATCTAATAAGAAGACATTAGTGAAGATGTATTTTTTCCAAATGACATCTGTTTAATTACATTATTTAAAGATTCACTTTTAGAAATATTAATAAGCATTGTTTCATTCATTACTAAAAGAAGTAGCTAATTTCACATGATAAGTAATCTAAAGCCAAATTTATTTATCCAAGCCTCAAACATTTTTTCAGCATTTAAATAAAGGACTCACATTATCAATGATATCGAAGATCGCATATGCTGCTCCTCTTGCATTGGCAAAAGCATCAATACATGGAGCAGCCTGTCCAACACTGAAAGCTCCAATCAGGATTGAAAAGAAGACCTTTGCAAATGAAGATGAAGAAAAGTTAGAAGCCCCATTTGGGTGTCCATCATTATAAAAAATGATTCATTTCAAACCCATCGTGCACAAAAGATTGAGTTTAGGTGCATCCTTTTTAAAAAAATTAGTGAAATTCACAAGGTTCATATTGCATGAATTAATTTCCCCAACCTTAAAAGAATTCCTTTTGTGCCAGTCTACCAAACTACACGTTGTTCTTTTTCTGAACTCATAAAGAGAAGATTTTCCTTAACTCTGAAGCTAATGCCACCAGAGAAAAACACTTCCATCAGCATTATTATTCAGTTCTATAAGACTTTCTCTATGCATGGAAATATACAATGTTCAAGATGACATATGATAAGATTTGGGTCTCATAAAATTTTTCTTAAAAAGTACCATTTTACGTCTAGATAGATAAAATTTTTAATTTTACTCATTAAAGAACAGGAAATCATACCTGTGTGGCTGGATAATGATTCATTTACACAAGTATTCTATACTAACACATTTTCTTTCATAATTTTTTTTAATGGGGAAAATAAATAGATACTGAAAAACCAAGACTGTATCTTAAAGAATCCAGATTATTAGCCTAACTTAACTGAGGAATACATAAATGAAGAGATATTACTCATTTTTTCCTAGGCATGGTGAAATGTCTATCTACAGTCTGGATTTTCTCAGAAGACAGTAACAATAGCACTTCACTTACAAAACTCAAATATCTATCCACTATTTGCTTTACAGATAAAGACCAAGGAGAAAGCAAAAAAAGTCTCTGCCAAAATAGATCTATAAAGCTAATGCACTATAGCTCCTGCCCTTTATGCAGAAAGTATATCCTGGACTCCCTGCAATCATGGATACGGCTCTACAGTCCTGCCTGGGGAGATGTCACTGTCCATATATGACAAATGAGTTCAGGTCAGAGAGGATAAACTCATCAAAAGAGGTAAATGACAAAATAGGATTCAATATCTTTTCTTCATAAAATTTCAATAAAAAAAAAGAAATGGAGAAAGACAGCTTCTAAACTGGCAACCAGAAAGGAGACCAAAATAAGAAAAAGTAGACTCAGCAATTATGAAAGCTCATTCAGCCAAAGAGCCCTCAACACCTCACTGGAGTCTGAAGATACCACTGTAGAAAACATTTTGAAATCATGACTTTTCATAATGACTCCAAGTCATCATCAAAGGGCCATATTATGTTCAGTAGCCTCTGTTTAGAAAGATAGGAAAGAGAGGTTTCAAAAGATTTCTCTTTGAATGTATTGTCTGATTGTCACTGACACAGAAAGATGATCACAAAATATTCCTAGTTTATAAGGTTACAGATAGGTATGCATTTTACAATACCAATTTAGAAAGAAAAGAAGTGTGTATATACATAAAAATGAATTGAAGATATATACCAAAAATGATCACTAGGTATACATGTATTTTTAGATTATAAATAGTTCTCATTTAAAAAATTCTATATTTATAACCAGTATATATTTTTGTAATTATCACATGAAACAATTTCAATTTTGTAAAAGACAAACAAACTTTCAATTTTGCATTTTAGATAGCTACTATTTCATGTTATGTAAATTCAATATTATCTCATACTATTAACTACCTATAATATTGTTTACTTTCTTATAAAATTAACTCAGTTCATATTTGTTCATTAATAAATAATTATATCTATGCTTCCTTTTACATGTTATATGTTTCTCACTTGGTCTAACTCCATGTTATTTTCTTGCCACCACTCATAATTAAGCCTTTCATATTCTATAAGGCCAGCTCTGCCCACAGGACAGAGCAAAGATTAACCAAAAGAAAAAAGTCTATAATCATGGCTCATTCTTCAAAAAAGGAGGCATATGAAAGAAAATAAAAGGTAGCTGGATGAATAATATTTACAGATTCTTCAAAAATATTATGAAAAGTACTTACAGTCATTGCATTTCCAATAGTATATTCTTTTGATATAACTAGAGTAGATCCATACCAAAAGGCCAGTGCATATGATGCATATATTAATAGGAAGGCAATGCCCATAGAAATGTTTGCTGAAATAGCTTTTTTAATTCCAATCTTTTTGGCATTTTCTAAATGTTTCTGATACCTACCAGAAAATGAGGGGAAAGTGTTATAATAAGAAAATAGTTTAAAATCTAAGCCATACTCACCTCCCACAGATTTGGAGGTTTAAGGAGCATCAAGTAAGAAACCCCTGGTAAGACCCAGGTTCCTGGGAATGGAACCAATTCAGGATCAACCAGGGCTAGAGCAGATCTGAGGCTTCTCTTTACAGACCTCAGCCTGTCTTCCTTGTTCCCTACAGGGCAACCGAGGTTCCCATAGCTCCCCCAGAAGTGAACTCTCACCCCTGAGACATGGAAGAGCTTTGCCTTTATGTTGATGGCCAGCATTACAAGTCAAGGTTAAGGTGGAAGGAGAGAAATCAGACCAACCAAGAATGGCAACCAAATGTAAATATATTTGCAACTCTTAAAACAGCTCAATTTCTCTTTTCTAGAGCAAACAGAATCCTTCCCCTATTGCCTAAGTGGAGGAAGGACAGGAATTTTACATGTTCTTGTACTTAAACTTGGGCTTTTGCCTGTATTTATTATTATTACTATTATTTGGATCAAGCTGACCTTCAATTGTCAAACCGGGGTCCAAGGTTATAAAGGAGCCACTACTTATGTGATAGAATCTTATTCTTTTTTTCTAGATTTTAGTTTTATCATCTGAAAGATGGAGATAATGCCTACCTTGCAACATAATTGTGAGGTTGACAGATAATTATAGAAAATAGTACATTGCTGACACATAGTTGGTAAAAACCGACCATTTCTATTGCTATTATTATTAGTAGTAGTATTGTTTTAGGATTTAATTTTTCCCTGATTCTTGCTTAGTGAATTATTATCATATTTTGAACAGTAATTAACATTCATATCACTTCTTCTAGATTTGATAAAATGGTACAAATGTCTAGAATGGTTCTGATAAATTATAATATTTTTATATCAATTTAAATTAAATATACCTTTCCATGTCAGACGCAGAGAGTGTGCAAAATTTGATTTTGGCTCCCTAAAATTGGGGGAAAAAAATCCAATGGATATAAAATAAAACTTTGGGGACCATATCCTACAAATTAGTGTTTCTGTTTCTAACACACACAAAAAATAGCTGCAACAGTAACATTTTAATTTTTTTTTTTTTCAGTTTATCCAAAGGAGATGTTGGAAATTCTTTTAAATGTGTTCTGCCACCAAAAAGTGTGTCTTGTTAATTACTGGTAGCACCCAACTCTTCGGTGTACTCTCAGTGTTGGGTGCTGCTTTCGTTCAGCAGAGCTGCGGCTCTGGGGAGACAACCAGAATGCCATGTCCAGCACTGTGATTATTCCTGTGTGGCTGCAGCTCAAGACATGTGCAGGGAGATTTATGTCTGCCCCAGTATGACACAAGGCTCCGGTGACAGTGGTGGACACGCTGTAATTACCTTCGCTTAGGCGGCTCGCTTACTGCAGCTAATGGAGCGGCACTGATTACACTGACATCCTGAGGTCCAAGTGAGGGTTAGTATGGTCTGTGTGGACTATTGTGTACAGGAAGCAGCGGTGAGAGAGAAAAAAGGAAGAGGTTAGAAAACCAGAAATATGTTGGTTTTGAAAAGGGCTTAAGAAATCGAAAAATAGAAAATGACATGGAGGAAATTTTGCTTTCAATGCTGTAGAATTTCTATTCAAAGGGGTATGGGTGTCACGAGTCCCATAGGACAGCACAGGAAAATACCTTACATGAAATCACACTACAGCTATGTCAGGGGAAGATATTTTTAAATAACTGGTAGGGGAAATTTCAGTAGAACACAATAGGCTTTATCAGTGCACTTTGCTCTGTCATTTAAGTTTTTGCATATCAAGTACCTTGAGAGCAGGGGTGCTTGACCTGGGATCTATGGTCAAATAATGAACAGGGGGAAAAAGTTACAAATTGTCTTCACTAATCTCTACCTGAAATTTAGCATTTTTTCAAGTATCAAAGCAGGTAACAAGATGCTTAGTATTTGTAATTAATTGTGATTTTGTTGCCAATAGAAACTCAGATAGTTTTCATATCATGTTATAATGGTTACAGGAATCCTGAGATATCTTTCACCTACATACCTTCTGGGGAATTACAGTAGTAGTTATTAGACCAATAGTTAGCGCTTATTATTCAATGTTAACAATAGACACATTTTTACTACACCATCATTTAAAAATATTTAGATAACTGTACTTCAGTATGATTGGGTTTCTTTGTAATGCTATGTATTTTGTGTTACATATTTAAAATCATGATTCTAAGACGGGACTAAGTGGTCTTCATCAGACTGCCAAAGGAATCCAAGGGACTCAAAAGGGCAAGATCCTGTTTTCGAGTCTGACATGAAATTCTAGTCCTAAGAGTATCCAATTTTGTGGGGGAGTGGTTAATGTTAGGAAAAGGAAAGTAGTAAACACATACCACAAAAAATGAGCAACGAAATACAAAAATGGGTTATTTGAACCAGTGGACAAAGAACCTTCCTGACCTTTCCTGTTCTTTGTTCTGGCCCCCAAACGCTATCACAGTTCTGATGGCCCCCAGAGCCTCTTCTGCTACAGCACCTGCTTTTGCATACGCAGCTAGTTCTTTGTCACTAAATGCCGAGAGAATCTGGAAAGAAAAAGAAACATTCATGAGTTAATTTTGGGGGAGAAAAGTTGACTTAACTTTAAGTCAACTTACCTACTTTGTCTTCCCATACCCATTCCTTTACCAACACAGAAGTCATGAAGGAAATTACACTCAACGTACCAGATACAATGGCTCATTCTACTCCCTATAAGGGCTAGATCTGATATACCCAGTGATATGCTTCCCAGTAGACAGGAAGAGGAAATCCACCCAAAACTCTCATTCTACTCCCTATAAGGGCTAGATCTGATATACCCAGTGATATGCTTCCCGGTAGACAGGAAGAGGAAATCCACCCAAAACTCTCTAGTGTTTTTGGGAACAGTGTCAAGTTCTACATGTACAATTTTTTTTCTCCACATATTGCAAAATAAAACTTTGAAAGGATTCACCATCCTTTCCACTACTGGGACACAATTTGTAATTGCTATATAATTAATACTTCCAGATCTGATCTGCTCATGGGCATTATACTGAATTATAAGATAAATAAACAAGATGCTGCAGGAGAAAGGTAAAAGAATCAAGAAAAATGAGATACAAGTAGTTCACAAAGTAAATCATCAACTCCAGAATCAATAATCACCAAAAAAAAAAAAAAAAAAAAAAAAAAAATCTCAACTCTATAGTGTTGACCAAAGCAGAACAGGCTGTTTCTGATTCCAAGCCAAAACTGGCAGAATGCCACCTAACTGTCACAGATAACAATCAAAAATAAAGAGAAATTGAAACTTTAATTTTTCATATGCATGCAATAGTTTGGAGGAATGTTATAATTTTAAATTGTGTAAATAAGGAGATAGGTAATATAACCACTTGGGCAGAAGACTTACCCAAAGAAAGAGCAGTAGTGCAAAAAACCTGTAACACTGTATCACATTCAAAATAAATCTTATTAAAGAACCATATTGACAACATGTTTTTGGATGTGATTTCGACTAACATTTAACACAGATCTGAACAAGTACCAGAATCCTACATATTAAAATCAGGCCTGTATATGTGGGTTAACATCCATGAAAAAGCCCAAGTTTCACAGACCTTTGCCCAAATAGCTGCAGAGAGTCCCAGGATAGGGCTGATGGCCATTATCACGAGGGTGAGCTTCCATCCTCTGATGAACCCCACTATGAATCCTGCAAAAAACGTGGCTACTGCTTGAAAGAACATTCCAACTTTGTCACCAATTCCTTCACTGATTTTGGAGATGTCACTAAAAAAGATCACACCTAAGTGGTTACAGGCAGGAGGTCTTCAGTTACAAAAGTGATATAGACATCTAACAAACTCCTAGAGAGGCAAAACATTCATACTACTGCAAGTCTCAGTCTTAGCCTCTTGAATGACATTTTCTCACCTGAATATAGCACAAAGGAAGAAATTCAGCATTAGTTCATGCTTCTAAGAAGTTAGTATCATTAAAGTTACACTATTAAGATAGTTAAACCTATTAGAGAAGCATTAATATTTTGAACATAAATCAATTTGTTTAAAAGCCGAAGTGAGGAAGAGCATTACAACAATAGTAGGGAAAGACTCCTTGCTTCTACTCTTGGCTCTCTTTATCTACTCGCTCTAGTCTCATTACAGCAGTCACTGTGATTCTTTGAAAATAGAAGTCTAAACCTGTAACTCCTTGGATCACAACCAACCAGTGGTTTCCCATTTCAGAGCAAAAACTGAAGTCCTTACTGAGGTCACCCACCCCAGCCAGACCCCTAAATATGCCTTGATCTTTCCTCCTTTTCAACTTCATTTGCTTACTATGCTCACTATAATTAGGCCTTGCAGTCAGGAAAAGTTTATCTATCATCTATCTCCCTCTGCTGGAAACTAAATACAAAAGAACAGAGATCTTGTATTGTTCACTGGCATACCACAAACATCTAGAACAGTCCATGGCACAAAAGAGGCCATCAAATATCCCTTGAATAAGTGAGAAGTCAACAAATACCAAGACTAGTCTCTTTGTGAATTCATTCAGTCATTTATCATCCATTCAACCATCTTAAGTGAGTGTAAACATGTGTCAAGTCCTGTGGAAAACTACATGCATTAAGCAAATAAAAGGTGCACTCAGTTCTCAAATAAATCTACTATATAACTGAGGAGGAAAAGCTAACCAAAATGGAAAATACATTGAGGCAAAAGCTGTACATGTTAGAAATGGTTATCAGATGATTGATTCCTAATACATAGCAAAATGTTTAATCTAGTAATTATTTTTCCATCTAAACCTTCCCTTAAAAACTTTTCATAGTTAGTGATTGATATAAGAAAGCAGACATTAACTATACACTTACTCTGTAAGCCTTGTATTCAGTTCAGTAGTATCATTGACGTCAAACCAGCCTATTTCCTGTCGGAGGATAGCATGAAAAAACTCTTGCCTAATTTTCTTAATTTGTCGACCAGCTGCCAAAGTCCAAAAAGAAACTTGAATATAAGCAGCAACAAGAACACCAGCACCTAATCCTGAGTAATAATATGCATATCTGGAAAATAATTAAAAAGGTTCTTTTCAACATATCTTTCAGGAGAAATTTTCAGAATTGGGAATTAATAAGTTTATTGAACTGATCACAAAGACTGTAGAACACTATAACAAATACACATAAACTTTTTGCTCTTTTCTTAAGTTGTAAGAGGTCAATGGCAAATCTGTTTACTTGAATTATCAGCCAAAGAAAACATATAGATTTCCATAGCCAATTGCAAAAATAATAATTGTGCTAATGAATCATTATGAAAGTAATACTTATTTACAGATATAATCTGTTCTTCTTTCATAATTTATATTCTATAGTTGTTTATATTATTGTACTGAAAATGTTCACTACTATCTATACATTGCAGATGCAGGAAAAATAGATTGAACATGTGAAATGATACTTAGTGTAAGTTTCCCTGTATTATTTACAGAAAAAAACCAAAACATATTCTCAGTTTGGTAGATTTTGAAAATTTTTAGTAGTAGGCTACAATGTCATGAAGTCAAACTAATACAAGCGTATTTAATCAACTTTGAGGAAAGGTAGTTTCCTTAAAAACAAGAGTTTCAATACTTTCAAGTATATTTTAAAAACAGTTTTAGAAACTGTTTCTAGATAGAATTTCAGACCTGATCTAGCATATAGATAATACACATTTAAATTCACAATATTAAGTGATATCTAAACATACAAATGGTATGTTATAGTCTTTTAAGATTTCTGCTAAGAGGGTTGAAGGAGGGGAGGACATGCCATAAGTTACATTATTGGATCAACTGACAAAATTGGATACAGATGACAGACTAAAGTTTGTATCAATATTAAATTTACTGAAGTTGATAACTACACTGTGGTAATGAAGAGAATATAGATAATCATCAGAGATCTGTGGGTTCAATTCCAGACCACTATAATAAATAAATGTGACAATAAATTGAGTCACAAAAATGTTTTGGTTTCCCAGTATACATAAAGGTTATATTAATATGATATTAAAGTCTATTAAGTGTGCAATAGCATTATGTCTAAAAAAAGTACCTGATTTAATTAAAAAAAAATTCTAAAAAAATGCTAACCATAATCTGAGCCTTCAATGCATCCTATTTTTTTTTTTTTTTGGTGGAGAGTCTTATATAAAAAACAATGCAGTATCTGAAAACCACAGTAAAGCAAAGTACAATAAAATGAGGTGTGCCTCTATTTTATTCTTAGGAACCACACTGAAGTGCTTTTGAGTATAGGGCCATAAAGCATACAACACACTTTAAATAGAGGGAGGGGACACATAATGATAAAAATAAGTGAATCTGGGTAAAGAGTATATAGGTACTCTTTGTATATTTTTATAACTCTAAGTTTGAAACTGTTTTCAGATAAGACATTTTAAAAATTAAATAAAATATAAATATTATATAAATATATACTAATTAAATATAAATATATGTATATTTATCAGCCAATTACCTAGTCATTTCTTCTTCCAGAATTCTGCCTGGATTTAACATTGACAGTGAAAAATTCACTAAATAAAAACAAAACAAAAATAAGACATTTTACATTTTAAATTTTATTTTGTTATTAATGTTTCACTAGTTTACAATACTATATATTATCTGTGTATGGGTTTGTTTGTTTATTTTTTAACCTCTAGTCCTGGTCTCAAACCCAGGTCCATAGCTTTAAATAGCGTGTACCTAAACTGCCTTAGCCACTTGAGGCAAAAGGTACACCAAAAATGATACATTTTTTAAAGGCTGAACTGTTAATAGCCTTTGCTAGATGCTAACAATCTTTTCTTTTCACTTTCAAATGCACTCTTCTCACTTTACTCAGGTAAAGAGCCCAAGGGTTTAGCTGCAGAAGATGTAGGTCCCAGATCGGGTAAGGTGAGTCCACCCAGGTTCTTCCCCATCCTAGTGTCTCTGGTCTTTACCAAAATGTTTTCCTAAGAAAACATGGTTTTATTGAGGAAGGGTAGGGGCCCACAGAGTATACAGAAGGCCCAGGAGTTAAAAAGAAATGGTCCAAGTAGAATTTGAATTTAACAGGAACTTTTTCCTTAGTGGCTCAAAGCATTTTACAGAAATGCTTCTATAGACTTCAATATATGTGTATTCTCTTACATGGTTCCTTATGACATATAAAGGATGAATCACATGTATTTCAAAGGAAGAAACATTAGTGAGTATTTATTATGTGCCAGGTACTCTTTTGAACATTTTACTGCATTAATTTCCTTAATTTTCACAACAAATACCTAGGACTACTTTACAAATACCCATTTTATAGATGAGATAATTGAGGCACAGAGAAAGCAACTTACCCAAAGTCACACAGCTAGCAAGTAGGATGAGAGTTCTACCACTATAAAATACTTAATCATATATTATAATGATTGATTCATGTGATAAATGACTTCACTTTTTAAAAAACACAAAATTAAAAAAAAGAAAATAGCCTATATCTATTGCATTCACAAAATAAAAGGAGAAAATATCACTACACCACCGTTGAGGAAACATAAGAGGGTAAGTATTTCCCGTTTACCACACTGCTTGGAGAAGAAAACTTATCCAGCATGTGGAACTGATTGTGGCATAATTTTTCCCTCAGGAGTGTAACTTATCATGTTCACAGTGAAGGACTTCTGATAATCTCTTTATTAACTATCAGATCCTTTAGGAACTATACCCTATTTTACTTCTATTTTTTAACTTCTGTTCTCATCAGTTCACGTCTGTGTACTCATTTCCTTTCTGAATTGTTAAATATGCCATCTCAACATGTCAAATTGAAACTGTGTTTGTGATTAGAGGTCAACGGCAGTCTTTAAACTGGGATATTTGTAGAAATAACTGCTTAAAACCTTGGGAAACCTCTAGACAAATGTGTACAGGGTGATTCACTTCCTTAGAAACCAGGTGAAAGCTTAAATGAATTTTGCTCTCCTACAACACCTATCTTGAACTTCTAAGTTTCCTCAGTGAGGATATCATAACTGAGACTGAGTGTCCCTCATAGGAGATAAGAATCCAGGAAGATTCCAAGTGACTTGCTCCTTTCTCAGAGACCCAAGCAGAGAATGGCCATCTAGTTGTGTTAGTAATCCTAGGAGCTACAAAGCTCCAAGAAAATCAAGGGTTACAACTGCCTGGGGGGCAAGATGAGACAAATGTATGCTGATGTGTTTTAGAAGAGTCGTAGGACTCCAATCTGGAACTCTAGAACTGGAAACCTCATAGGAGTCTAGATCTGGTATTTTCAGATGCTATTATGCTTCCGTCTCAATCGATCTCTAAGTACTTGTCTAGTTAGAGGGTTCTCAATGCTGTCTGCTTGGAATCAGACAGGCACCTTGAAAAAATACGGATATTCCACTTCTGGCAGAGAATAGGGTATTATATCTCTAAAAAGTATTCCAGTTGATTCTAATGTGCCTATTGGAGAACTCCCAATCTAGTCCCCCTTAATGCCTCCATAACAAGGAAATGGGAAATTCTTGAAGCTGCATATTCATTTTAGAGTGGTCCCATATAATTTAATCAATTTTATAGATAAGGAAACGGAATCTTAGAATGGTTGTTTCATTTCCAAGCTCTTATAGCTAATATCCCCCAATAATTACAGCTCATTTACTGTTTTTCAGATACTTTATATGTATTACATATATATTTTATATAAATCATCTCACTGAATTTTTTCAAAGATGAGAGCAGTAAAGTTTATAGAGGTTACTGTATTTTTCTGCAAATAATATGCACTTTTTTGGCCCAACATTGTGAGGGAAAAGTAAAGATGCTCATTATACATGGTTAGTACTAATTTTGTATATATACCAATGTTTTAAATTCTTTTGTTTATGCTTATAGGTGTAACTCTAGAAATCAATAATGATATCCTTAAGCAAAATAATATCCTGTAATATAATAATTGGTTTTGTTGAATGACCTTGCAATGAAAGCAATTTTGGCCAATGATTTGATTAAATGAAATGAGGAGCAGAACAACATATTGTTGTCCACAGAGTAAGTGACTTTGAGTTGATAAGACAAGTGGTGCCGAATTTATTATCATAGGGTGAACAGCATGACATTTCTCTTTATACACTTTAGGTGAGAGCTAGCAATTTGGCTGATATTTTTACAAAAATATAAACACTGTAAGCTTTAAGCTAACAGCTATTAAATATACTAAAGAACATGGCAACAGAGTTGCTGAGAGAGTCTGTACCTCCTCTCACAGAGAGTGTCATCAGGTTGTTGAGTCACAGGAAGAAAGCTTCTTGTACCTGTGTCTGTTCTTGTGTTTTGTAATTAACTATTAGATAAAATTTCTTGTACCATAATATGATAAAAGATAAATGCTAAAATTCCTTTATAATACCAAAAACAATTACCTAAATATAAACCAACACAATTTGAATTTAAAAATTAAATGAAAGATTTTTTTCCTCAAAGTTTGGGCCAAAAACATGGATGCGCATTATACACGGAAGTGCATTACATTACACGAAAACATACACTAAGTAACTTTCCCAGAATCATACAGATGGGGAGTGAAGGGTCTAAATAATTACTGTATGCCTTGAGGATTACAAAAAGATATATTACCAAGGGAGTCTTGATTGTCACTTTTGAGTCTTAAAGTAAATCAATGTCTGCTTTCCTTGATTCTGCCTAGGACCTCTTTTATCATACAGAAATACTCAGCACAAAACAGAGTTGGTCTTTATCCAGGCAGCAATGAGCAGTTACTTAAGGAAATAGGGGTTCAAAAATGTCTTTTTCTTTCAACCATGAGGCAATGCAAGGACACGCAGGGTATATTGATTTCTCCACAGAATTTCCTAGATTATTATAGTAATGTAGATTTGGTATAAAATATTAGTTCTTGATACTCTGTAGAAAAACTATTTCCTATGACTCTGTCCTTAAAGTTTTGGATGCAGAATGTTTTATGCATAGTTTCTGCACAACCGAGTCATTGTGAGGAATGACCTTGTCAAGGAGTAGCTTTATTTTGTTGACAAGGACAGGCTCTGTTCACAAAAAATCATTGTCAGAACCTCTTGTAATTTAAACCTCTCTTTCTTCTAACATTCCCTTCTCATTTGGCTCACATTATGTTTAGCTGTCCAATAACCCAACAATTCTAAAGAATAGATTCTAAATAAACATCATTCTATGACATGAGCTAGAAAGTTCAACTGAGTACAGCTAAGTGGTCTATTTTCTCCCAGACTCTATGATTTTTGCTAAACTCTGCAACTCTAAGCATATCAATGAGCTCTCTATATTTAAAGTAAGTTTCTTGAAAGATTTCATTTTTTTTTTCTCCAAAGAAATACAAGGTTATTATTTTTACAAATTACAAAAAAATAGGTATTAAAAATTTGTACATTTAAGGAATTTCTCATTCCAAATTTTCCAAGACAGCTAACAAGTTTATTGACAAATGTGTATATAGAGAACCAAGGCTGGAGGCTTGAAACTAAGTTGGCAACTGGTTAATTTACCACCCCAGCAATTACGGGTCTGTAAGTGATTTGCTCATACCATTCCACTGTGAGAACTTGAATTTGGCCCTAGACATAGCACATGGCACCTGTCTGTCATGTCTTGTTTCAAAGCTATTTGTTTGCATAATTAAAAACCAGTAAAAAAAGCAAACAAAAACAGAGGAAAAAAAAAAAAAAAAAAAAGCAAACTGTTCCAAATAAGAAAAGTGTGGGATTATTTTTATGTTAGTAAAAACAAAAACAGTTCTAATAAAATAGATCCAAGCGTTAATTCATATGTGATGTCTATTCTATTACTTTAATCTAATTTTTAAAAACTGTGATAGGCTACACAAGATAAATGTTTACCATCTTTAACCTTAACCCTTTAAGTTTACATTTTAGAAGTGTTAAGTATAATCAACTGTTGTATGAAAAAAATCTCCAGAACTATTTTTTTCATCTTTTAAAACTGGAATGTCAGCCCACCCTGGTGGAGTAGCAATTAGGTCAACTACCTCCAAAGAAGTATAGGCCTGGGTTCGAGTGCCTAGTCTTGGGGGAACAACTAAATAAAAATAAAAATGGAATGCTTTTCCTCCTCTCGCTTCCTGCCTGCCTACTATCCTTCATTCCTGCTTGTACTTTTCTTTAAAAAATAAAAATAAAACTGAAATTGTGCCCATTAGACAAAAAAGTTTATCACCTCCTTCCAGACCCTAGCAACCATTACTCTACTTTTTGTTTCTATGAATTTGATCAGATACCTCATATAAGCAGAATCATACAGCATTTGTTTTTTGTGACTAATTTATTTCACTTAGCATAATGTTTACAAGTTTTATCCATGCTGTAACATATGCCAGAATTTAATTTTTAAGGCAGCATAATATTCCATTGTATGTATATACTATATTTTGCTGATCTAGTCACCATTAATCTGATTTTTTTTAATTCTAAATAGAATCCAATTTTTGATTGATGTGTCCAAATATGGGCATCATTCTACATCATCATCATATATAGACATATATATAGACACAAATGTATGCATAATAGACCTAGAGATTTTTAATAAGTGAAAAGAAAATAAACAGAAAATTCCTTCCCCTTATTTCCTTAAAGACTTTTCTTTACAGTATCCTATCTTACTCCAGTTTTACTTTACGGCCTTTGTGTTAAAGTTTTGGTCATTGGTCAAATACAAACAATCTATTTAACACTTTGCCTTTTCTCTCTTTTTTTTTTTTTAAAGAGAAAGCTCAGTTATTTACATTGGTAGTACAGTGTTCATGGTCAAAACCATGGTTTGGATGACAAAAAGACCAGCTTTAATTTCTATCCTAAAATTCACCAACTATATAACTTTGGGCAAGTTATTTATAGTCTTCAAGCCTCAGTTTCCTCATATGTCACAGTGGATAAGATTATCTACTGTGTTGAACTGTTTTTGTGAAGGTTAAGTGAAATAGGACCTAGGACATAATAAATACAATGAAGGATTACTATTATTGCTATTATTTTCATTACAAAAAGGGTATCAGAGATAATAAATACTACTTGAGAATAAATAAACTGTGTTTTTAAGGTGCTTGCCTCAACTATTCAAAGGATGCTTTTATTGCATTTCTAAAGGCATTAATATTTATGTAAACAAGTCCTACTGTGTGAATCAAGCAATCAGATTCTCTTAGATTTATGCTTACACCCTATAGTACTTACCAAATAATGTAGTTCTTCACCAGTGAACACTAAAAACTATTACTTAATGTTATCTAAACAATAGAGTCCACTTTTTCTCAAGTATCTTTGCTATAAGAGCTGCCTTTATAAATTTGTTCTTTCTTATAGTTTACCTTCCATGTACCAACAAAGCTTCACTAAATTCTCTAATCTAGTGCTCACAGGTTTCTTGAGAGGAACTGAGCCTTCGGGCTTAGCAGAAAGCAAGGAAATTTCCCTTTCTATCTTGATTTGATTTGGCCATTGTAAAACTAATGAGGTCTATTGAAACCTCATGCTAATGCTATAGTCAAAGCCCATCTTATAGTCCTTTGAGTGAGTTTCATGCACATCAGTCTTACACTGAATCCATTCACTCTTTAGTGAAGTATTCTATGAAGTTCCAGTCAAGAGTTTGGTCCAAAAATTAGAGATAGAAAATTGGTATCATTTTAGTAACAAGGGTATGGAAGAGAAAAACCAGAAACAAATCTACAATCTGAGCACAGCCAAGAAGTAGTGTTGTGCTGATGTATTTTGAAATTTATGAGTAAACTCTAATGGGATGGATCCTACAGAGGTATCTGTCACAGTTCCATGCTCCTTAAGTAGAATGATTACCCTACTCTATTTGGATGCAAACCTTATCCTGTATTAACTATCAAATAACATACAACTATTTCTTGAAATCTGAATGATTCTTTGAGAAATTTTCTGAAAATTTTATAATTATTTCTGTGACATCTAGAACCACATAGATGCCCAAATTATAAAATAAGTAGACAATAAATAGCAAAATTAATTTCAAATCTTGCACTCAATTAAAGGAGTACTATGTATTTTTTTTTTTTTTTTGTAAGTAGAAAAATGCTTACCTGGCAAGGAGAAGTTTCCTGCAGTGTTAATAAATCTGTCAGTCATATTTCCAAATACTATCATCATGAGGGGAAGACCTGATCCATGAGCTATGGCCATGATAGTGCCCAGTGACATAAATAATTTATCCTGCCAATCAGAGTATCGAAACTAAAAAAAAAAAAAAAAAAAACAGAAAGAAAATAATACCTTGTGGAATAGAATTTCTCCCTTTTCAGAGTTTTATGTTAGAACTTTTATTGAAGGTAAGTACTATTGCAATAGTTGCTAATAAATGCATTAGGAAAGAAGGAAAATTTTGATTCTATTTATTTTGATTCTACTTATTTTGTATTCTGTGAAGAAATCAATTTAATTCTGTTTAATCAGTGTTTTATTTGGCTGAATGACTGCAATATAACCAGAAGGGATAAAGGTTTGATTCCATGAAGAAATACTGTCTGATCTCCCAGGCTCCTGAGTAGTCAAATAAAAACAGCTGGGGTAGACATTAAGTACAGACACATACAACATATCCTTTAAAGTGACATTCAGAATATTTCACAGGGAGAATTACAAGTGAGGGGAGACAGATCCTCTGGGTTTTCAGGATAAGATCCTTTTTAAGAGGTTTAAGTTAGCATTTAAAAGGCAGCTCAATAATGAAGTGTAACATTATGAAGTGTCTGTATGACGTATAGTTTAGGGAAGACTTATGCATGGAGATGATGCTCCTTGTAGAATCTTGACGGATAAGGGAGAGTTACCAGAATAAGAACGAGGGGTACAGAGGAAGTAGAAGATATAGGTTTAGAATAGCAAGGGAACTATATGGAGTATTCAGGTAACTTCATGCAGTGGAGTTCCTGGAATGCACAGTATGAAGTGTGGGAGATGTATAAAAGACCTGGTGGGTTACATCAAGGATCCTGAACTTAGGATTGTCTTGTCTACAGAGAGGAGGGATGATACCAGTTGTCACAGGGAAGTGCACAACATCTAAGAACCAGTCAATCAGTGTCATAGTACTCTAAAGATGTCCCTCACTCTTTTTTTGTTCTCTCCAATTTCTCACTTTTGTCCCCATCTTGATAGTCTGCTCTAGGGCTCTCTTTTTCTTTTTTCCTCTGCTTTCAAGACTACATCTTACTTCTCTGATTTTCCATTTTTATACTTTCCCCGCTGTTCCTTGTATCTCTACGCTATTTTTAATGCTTTCCCTCACCCCACCTCCTTTTGGGGACAAGGAACAGTTATCAGGAGAATGGGAATGAATCAGGCTTGACAGAGAGGGGGCCTTGAGAGCTGATTCTGAGTCAGCCTGGGTCAATAAGCCAGTGCAGCCTGAGGTCAGAAGCATGTAGTGGGGGAGGGTAAGGGTTCATGCAAACTGTTCTCAAAGAGTTCCCAAATTCAGACTGGAGAGGCCAAATTCCATCATCAAACAGGCAGGGCAGGCCAGTGTGCCAAAAGAGACAAAGGGTCAGAAGCCAGGTGAAGGTAGGAAGGGAACAAGAGGAGTAGGCAAGGTCAAGATCAAAGGGGGAAGGGTCCCTAAAATTGCTATAAAAGGGACCAGTTCATTTTATGAAATGTTCCCAAGGTTCACTTTAGGGTCTACAGGCCAGTGTTACCAGCAGAGTCAGGTCATCATATAATGCTCTATGAAACTTTACATGAAACTGAAGAACATTTTAAACACTTTCCATATTAAATAAATAAATTTTACTGTCTCTAAGTCTTTTTAATTTTAAATCGCATAAATTCCACAGCAACATCTTAAGTAACACCTTAAGTTGTTCCCAATCAACAAAGCTATGCATTTCTAGCTGCTGTTAGAGCAGTTTTGCCCTTTACTTCTTTCAGGACAAAAAATTTCATTCAGAGACTAAAAAACATTACATTTAAATTTAATTAAAAATTTCAACTTTCATGTTTCTACTTTAAGGCTATGGTATTATATTTCTGTAGGAGACAGATTTAAAATCTGTGGGCTAAAACCAACCTATTCTTACAACTTATTCTCTAAAGCTCTGGTGTTTAAAAATTTACGCTTACTGAGACTTAAACAAAAACACCACAAAAATAAGGGAAAAGATAATGAATGAGGGATTTGGGTTAACATTAGAAATGGTTAGCAGTATTCAGGATCGATGGTATTTTGGTGTCTCTTCATACATTTACTTAGTAAGTTGGAGATTTCAGCTGAAACACCACCTACTATCAACTTCTTTGCTATTGAAAAATAGCTGTCGAAGTTTGAAACACATCATATTTACCAAAAGTGGGCTAATGCTTTCTTGAGTTGCATCTGAGACATATTACAAATGAAAGATAGATTTCTTCCCAAAATATGTTGGCTTCCCATGTGCCAGAAGAAAATCATTAAGATTTATCTTAAATATAATCTGAATCCCCAGGAGTTACTCCATACATAATAAATTTTCCTGGAAGCCAGATGAGAACATAGATTTTTTAAATTATTTTTTAAATATCTATTACATGCAAGCTTATTTCAAGCTGAATTTGGGTATTTTTATGAAACAAAAGCAAAGATACATTTTCCTGAAATTGGTTAGTTTATGTAGTGTTAGAAACATAAGTCCTGTTTTCAATAACCCCTGTACATCAGCTAGCTCTGCTCATTTCATAGCCAGCCTGTCCCTACCTCATTTATTACTCATCTTAAGAATGTGGGTCAATGACTATAATGAGCCAATCTAAGAGCACAACCTCAGCGGGAAAATCTATCACTGCACCTGTGCCCTTAGATTGGTTCATTGTAGTCGATGACCCACATTTCTAAAAATTCTTACTCTGTTCCTATTCATTCAAGACACTATATTTGAATGAAGGGAAGAAGTATTCACATTTAATATTCTACAGCTTACCAATGTTAATGGTCCAATCAGATTCACTTTCTTCATATTTTTCCTGTCTTGGTTACTGTAAAAAATATAATTGCTTAAATTTAAAAATGTACAATTGTTTGAAAGTCAATGGAATATACATATGAGTAGTTATATTCAACTACCATAATATTTTCAAATATGAAACAGTAAAGTCCACAAATGGTCAAAAAATATTCAATTTAGCAAACACTGTAAGGTAACCAAGTGCAAATGTAACTGTCCAAGGTACTATGAAGATATATGGATAAATAAAAAATAGTCACCTGCTCTGTAGAACACACAGCACAAAGGGAAGATGAATATTTAACAATGCCTACCAAATATTTAAATTCTTCTTTTGTTAAAAACATACATATTGATCTAAAATGAGTAAAGATCACTTTTCTGAGGGATTGTGGGGAATGGGGTGAAGAAATCCTGTTGACTTTACATTTAAAATACATCTAGAATTCAACCACTTTTCACCACTTTTATTACTATCCCCACTCACCCCAAAAGCCTGGTGGAACAGCTTCCTTAGCTCGTCTACTTTCATCTACGCCCACTTCATCTATTCTCCATGTAACAGCCTATATATAACAATAACATAACTCATTCAAAAACTGAAGTCATATCATACTGCTCCACTGCTCAAAAGCTTACAATAGGGCATGCCCTGGTGACATAGCAGTCCAGTACACATTGGGAGTAGTCCCACATGCATCCTAAGGTCCCGGGTTCAAATCCCGGGTCTGGGGGGAACAACCAATGTGAGCTAAATAAAGTAAAATAAAATGCTTGTTCTTCCTCTCTCTTACTGCCTGCTTGCCTACTCATCTTCATTCCTATCTACACCTTTCCTTAAAAAAAACAAACAAACAAACAAAAAAACAAAACAAGCCTATAATGGCTCTCATATTTTTCAGAGCAAGAGCCCAAATCCTTACAAGGGCCCTACATGATCTGTTTCCTTGTTATCCTTCTGACTACATCTTCTACTCCCACCCGTTTCATTCTGATGTTGTTGTTCTGTGAACATTCAAAAGTATTCCCACCTCAAGGGCTTTGCATTGTCACATACCTCTGCCAGGAATGCTCTCATCTCAGATGCTCACACAGCTCTCTCCTCTTAGTTCTTTCCAATCTTTGCTCAAATATTATCTTCTCAGTAAGATCTAGTTTAACTACCCAATTTAAAATTGCAGCCTACTTCCTCTTTGCACTCCAGTTTCCTTAGCCTTGATTAACGTTTTTCCATAGCATTCATCACCTCTAATACTTGCTGTGGTTTACTTATTTAGCATGTACATTATTTAGGTCTGTCTATCATCAGTAATGTAAGCTCCATAAAAGCAGAGTTGTTTTTTTTAACCTAAAATACATTTATTTAACTTAGGTGTCCAGGTAGGTGACACAATCTTACTCCTGAGACTTGATCCCAAATTATTTAGAACATTTGCCAATACCAAAGGACAGACATCTGCCCTAAATACATTCAAACAATGTGCCACAGGCAACAGCAGCAGGACTAGAACAAGAATATAACTTTCAACCTGCCCTTGATAACTGAAGTGAAGTTAGCCTTTGGTTTCCATTTATAAAATTAGTTTAATTACATTTAATTCCATAACCTTACAGCTTTAACTTACTCTTAACTTCCCGTATTTCCCTTTTGATATATTTTCTTCTTTCCAACACAAGGCTGTAAGCTTCACTTCTGAGAACTTCCTTGTGTTCTGGAGTGTTACTGTATCTTTTGCAGAGATGGTTCCTCTGTACACTATCAAATGTTCAGCCAGTGCAATCCATAAATAGCCTTCTTCGTGAAAATGCCATCTATTTATAGATTCAAAGTCAATCCCCATCTAAATTGCCATCTGATGAAACCACATTTTTCTAGTAGAAATAGTACCATTCATCTAGTTTCCAATTTTATATGACAAAGTAAATTCTCTATGAATGAAAACCATGGTCCTTAGCAGACAATATGAGCAATATGACTGTAAGAAGTAGTTAACAAAACTAAAACAATGCTTCAGTTTAAACACCAGATAGGCTTATTTTCAGTTGACTTATCAGGCCCCATGCAGCTTGAGGACACACTACAGAACCTGATAAATGTGTCCCTCTAAGTGATTAGTCGATGACATAGGTCAATTTGTTCTGGGTGGCCTGGCATGAACTCAAGAGACCATAACAGTCTCATAAACTATTTGAGGCTAAAGGCGAAAATGATTCACTATTTCCACAGTGAAAGAGGAACCAAAGACACACAACTGAACGGTTGCTTCTGCCCCTACCAAGGCCTGTGAAGTTTGCTTAACAAGGAACCCCCCACCCCACCCCAGCTTAAAGGCAGCATCAATGATTTCCTCTTGCCTCAGAACAAAAATGCATATGAAAGAGCAAGTTACTGAAGAGTGGGGTGCCCAATGTCCCCCTCCCCACCCAGCCTAGGGGGAGGAGAGAAAGCGGAACTGCCGGACCCGGCAGAGGGGAGGGGGCGAGACAAAGTTGAGGAGGGGAAGGAATGGCGCTGGGGGAGGGGGCGGGTTTTTTGCTTCGCTACCCTTGTTCAAAAAGAACCACCATCACCAGATGTTTTAGAACCTCGAAACATCAGATGGTATTTGCGAAAGTTCTTTGTAAAAGTTTTGCGTTATATAATGCAAGGGATGTAACACAGCGCAGATACCCATGGAATCGCCCTGCACAAAGAGAAGCAGAACTTTAGACAGCCTTTGCCTGAGCCGGTTCCCAACGGAGCCTCCCGTGACATTCCTTGAGGAAGGTCAGAAACTCAGACAGGACTCTCCGGAGAAGCTCGAAAACAAGGCACACGTTTTCTCAACCACTGTCTAAGGCCGAATCTGGCCCTGACGATTCACGTGTAACGGAAAAGCGGCGGCTGCTGGTGAGGTACCTGATGCTGCCCAGTTCAAAGTTGCTCTCTGTCCTCCTGGGACGCTGGGCTGTTCCGTTCCTTCCCGCCTCAAGTGCCATCTCAGCCTGCGGAGAAAGCACAGCCTCAGGTCCAGGTGCACCCACCCCAGTTTGGGGAGAACAACCAGCCTGCCTTCTCAAACCCCCGCTCCCGGGCTCAGCGCCAGGCTCCGGGGTCGCGGGGTCCGGGGCGCTGGGTACAGGTCCGTGCCACTGCTCCCGCCCCGCGCCCACCGTCCCCGGGGTTTCCCGCCGCAGCCCGGCGCGCTGGGCCTCCCTCACCTCCGACCTCGCGCTTCTCTGGCCGAGCAGCTGGGCGCTGGGCGCTGCGAGTGAGGGGCCTGGACTTTGCTCGCGGCGCCTGTGCCCCCGCCCCTCACGCGCGCGGGGCCCCAGCGACGCCTCCCGCTGCTGCCGGGGCGAGGGCCCCGGCCCGCAAGAGCAGCTCCCGCCGCCAGCCGGCCTCTCTCCGCAGGCCAGGGCGGATGAGGGGCCCAGGGCGTCTCGCAGGCCACCGGGGGCGCCCGACAAGGCCGCCGCCCACCAGGGCGAGTGGCCAGTCCCTGCCCCGCAGTGCCAGCTGCAGCCGATAAGCCCGTCACCAGCCCGGTGCTATTGCTGGGTGCTCGGAGCGCCTCCTCGCCTGGAGGAGCCTCCCGAGGTCCCCCGACTGACTGCCACATTCCCTTGGAGCTCAGTTTTCTGTTTAACCCCATGAGAGGGCTAGTTTCAGGACTCTCGATAATCAGAGTGGCCAAGGACTGAGAGAGCCAGATATGTCTCTCACTTCTGCATCCTCAAGTCTGGTCCAGGTGCCACCAAATCCAACCTTTCCAGAGATGTCGAAAGCTAACCCAAACTGGCCCAGAATCGGCATATTATGCTCCCTGGGTAAGAGGAACTTTGTGCCTTTCTAATACTTAGAGACCCAGAAGATATTTTAAAGATAGCCTAATTCAAAACCTGCAGTTTTTTAATAAGAGGAAACCAGTGCCCAGAGAGGTTAAGTCCTGCCTGCATCTGCTTCAGTAGAATTGTGTCCTTTGCACTCCCAGAGTCCCTGCTGTGATTTTAGACTTCTCCCTACTAAATTGTCTCTACACCCAGCACCCATTTGAGTCCCCTGTATGGTTTTCTTATTCCCTATGATAAATTTCTCCAAACTCCCCCAAGAAGTGTCTAAAACAGGGAGCAATAGTTATATTGGCTTTGAAGCCAGTGAGATTCGAACTCAGAGGTTAATATCTTCTATCTATGTGACCTTGGCCACTTTTGACTTCTCTAAGGCCCCAGTTTCCTCATATGTAAAATGAGGATAAAAACATCTCTCTTACCAGGTTACTGAAAGGAATAAATGAATTAAGAAGGTAAAGTTCCTACTAAGCACAATCTCAACAAAAGTGACTTTCCTTCCTCCTAGTTAAGTAGTGGGATTACCTGCTGGTCCTTGCTCCCACTATGTGTTATTAACACAAGAGTCAACCCATGGCTTTCTTGGCTTCCCAAAGAACCTTAAAGAGCAGAACATGGTATAAGAGGAGCTGTTGTCCAGCAGACCTGGCATGAATCTCATCTCTGCCCTTTCCTAGCTGTCTGGCTTTGAACAGTTTATCTAATCCTTAATGCAGTCTCTGAATCCATGAAATAGAGGTGCTATTAGGATTCTCTCTCTCTCTCTGTCTCTCTCTGTCTCTCTCTGTCTCTCTCTCTCTCTCTCTCTCTCTCTCTCTCTCTCTCTCTCTGTCTCTCTCTCTGTCTCTCTCTCTCTATAGCTGTGTAGTATGTAAAATGTCCAGCACATAGGAGGCATTTGATAAATAATTACTATTAATTAGTAGAATAGTTAAAAAGATGAGAAGAGGCTGATGAGGAAAGACTGGAATAGGAGGCAACGTCTTTGGCACTCAGCCTTAAATGCAGCATCACTCATCTCCATATGGCTCTTTTAACTTGAGCTAGGTGAACTTGAAGAGTAAGCTGAGGGTTGATTGAAACTACGATAAATTCTGTAATTATGTGATAGAAATGAGTTCAGTTATGTATTTTTTCTCAAAATGTTTTTTTCCTTCCTAATCCATTTTACTGTAACTACAAGCCTTCTCTTTCTCTTCTTCAATCAACCAGAATTCCACACATCTAACAGATGGTCAGATTACTGATTTAAGATGCTCTGAGACTAAACCAGCTGGAATTGTTCAGTTTGAAAGAAGGCATAGTGGTGATTAGAGGACACAATAAAACTCAGTCTATAGGAGGATGATCGTTTCTTCCGTCTCTATAAAATAAATCTTGGCAGGAGTAAAAAGGCAGATCTTTGAAAAAGTAGGCTGTTTCTAAATTGAAAAAAACTAAACACCTCAAAATCATCTAAGAACAAGATGTTTTTGCCTCTCTGTCTGAGTCAATAGCAATATAACAATATATGTTGTCCTTTTAATAAGTGCTCACTGTGCGTTGCTGGGTAGGGTGAGAGGGCATGGTGAGAACCTAGTGCCAGTGGGAGCTTGTGGAAAAAGAGGAATCATGCCTACATGACTGTATTCATTATAGTACAAGGGCTCTTTTTGTATTTATTTGATAACAATGAAATAATCCAACATGATGCATCCATCTAGTTTTTCATTCATTCAAAAGAGATATTCAAGTCACTATGATAAACTGGATTTTTGATGACAATTAGGCTGTAAGAAATCCAAAATTTCTCTTCTTGGTAGAATATTGAGATATTTATGTTTTGTTCTCATTGTTCAGTGTTAATGTCCTTCCACAGTCTTACTTTTTCTTTTTGCCTCATTTGTTTTATCTTTCTTTTTTGATCTGAATTTCAGCCTTCATTTGGATCAATTGAATATTTATTATTTAGATTCTTTCTATTAGCTTATTAGTATACATTCTTTGATTA